>JAWNOE010000156.1:0-185794 GCA_035046095.1 Drosophila pseudotakahashii | reverse complement strand
TTCTTGGTACAAAAGCAGAATAAAGCGGACGTGCTTACAGTGAAAGTGTAATTGTATTTGATATAAAACCGCCCCTCACAAATTCAGAAGTGGGATAAGATCTACGCAATGGACGACGTAAACTTTAACGAGTACTCGGTGGTTCAATTAAAAAGATGGCTTTTCGCGTTGGGAATGCCGACTCAAGGCCTTAAGGCCGAATTGATGGCTCGCCTTGCGCGTGTCCCTCTTAAAGAGCGCGGCCAAGCACCACGTGAGGACGCCAACCAAAACCTTGGAGAGGATCAACCCGGTAACGAGAATTCTGGAGAGGATCAAGACGACGCCTCCGCCCAAGAACTTCAGGGCGCCGAGGGCAACGAACCGGACAACGCACCAGCGGCTGCACAGATGGCGATTTCCCGAGATGCTCTCGAGCAACATGAGCTTCTTGCTATCATCAGGCAGCTGCAGGCAGAAGTTGGCGCAGACACGGGGAGCCGCACAACAGCAACAACAACAAGCAGTTGGCGTCGGTGGCAACTCCGGAGTCTCGAACATTCTGCCGCAGTCGCATGTGCACGCTGCGATTGGCAACCCTGCCAGTCTGTGCCACCGACTTCAAACGACAACGCATCTGGTGGCAGCACTGCAAGCTTAAACGTTTCGCCATTCCTGCTAGGCATCGCATCGGGTGGCAACACCAACAGTATGGCTGCATTCGAATCAGCAGACAACAACAAAGCCGTTTTCAACGCCGACAGAGCCACCAACCGGGCTGCATCAGCGGCATCATTGTCTTTCGCCAAAGAAGCAGCAATAGATTTTGACGAAAACATGTGTGCTCGCAACTGGGTGGAGCACCTTAAGAATATCGGACAGATATATGTGTTGGCCGACGATTGCCTAAGGATGCTGTTTATTACCAAGCTTAAGGGAAAGGCACAGCGCTGGTTGCATGCCAACCCTACTAGGATGCTGTAGCCTTTCGAGAGGTTATGCGAGCAGCTGATTATGGCTTTCGGGCAAGTGTCCTCTAAGTCCGAGCAGCGTCGCAAGTTCGAGCAACGCAAATGGCAGCAAACCGAGCGTTTTGCAATGTACTTTGAGGAGAAGATGATGCTGGCCCAACCCATCAACCTGGACACAGATGAGCTGTTAGAGCAAATCGTCGAAGGAGTGCCATCAGCAAACTTAAGGGATCAAGCACGCATTCAACGATTCGCCAATCCGGAGCAGATGCAGCAAGCCTTTGCAAATATCTGCCTCCCACAGATAGATGAAATCAACGCACCGAAGAAGTCATCAATGGAGGCCCCTGGGAACAACGATTTGCGCTGCAGGAACTGCAACTCCAAGGGCCATTTCGCAAAGGATTGCCGCAAGCCGAAACGGGCTCCCGGATCCTGTTTCGCTTGCGGAGAAATGGGGCACTTCGTAGGACAATGCCCTCAGAGGAAGAGCGCTAGCGACAACAACAACTATGTGAAATCCATCCAAATTGTTTTTGTTCATAATTCTAATATACCAATCATTGCAGAATGTCTCATAGACTCAGGCAGCGCGATATCTTTCATAAAACTATCCAAAGTCCCCTATGGAATACATATTATTAAAGTTCACACTTCATATAATGGTATAAATAAGAGCAAACTTAATGTAAAAGGAAAAACGTTGTGCTTTATTATGAAGAAAGAAATAAAGATTCATTTTGATTGATTATTGTCGCTGATGAGTCCATGAGCCATGACGCAATTCTCGGGAGTGATTTCATGGATATTTATGGATTAAGCATTTATCTAGACACCCTTGACCCTATTAAGGATAGTAATGGTAATATTAACAAAAAGAACACCCTCTCTCACACCTGCAACTTGAACCTGCTGTGTGGGACGAAGGGTCAACGACATGCAATGGCTGAGTTATCAGATGATTTTTGTACGGATTGCCTGACTAAGAACAAGACTGTTAGGGATAAACTTTTAGGAAACGAGACTGTTAAGGAACAATTGGTAGAAGAAGAGACTGTTAAGGAGAAACTGTTAGGAAATGAGACGGCTAAGAAACAATTGGAAGAGGATAAGACTGTTAAGGAGCAACTGGTAGGAGAAGAGACCGTTAAGAACCGACTGTTAGGAATTGAAACTTTTAGGGAACAACTGTTAGGAAAACAAACCGAAATTCTTACAAAGAGCGTTTTTGAAGAAACATTTGATGGAGATATGTTAAGCATCAACGTAGTTGATGATCAATTCCCGGAATATAGCTGTGGTAATGAAATTGACTACGAGACCAAGTGCAGGTTCGTCAAAATGTTTAATACATTATACGATACTGCAAAAAGACCAGAAATACCTTTTACCAGATGCGAAATGAAAATCAACATAGAAAAATCGATACCGTTCAGTTGTTCACCTAGGCGGCTATCTTATAGTGAAAAGGATCAGCTTCAAAAAATGTTAGACGAATACCTAGATAAAGGCATTATAAGAAACAGTGACTCGGAATATGCTTCCCCAATCGTGTTGGTAAAGAAGAAAACTGGAGATCTTAGGTTATGCATAGACTATCGCAAGCTAAATAAGGTTCTAATAAAAGACAACTATCCTCTTCCTCTAATAGATGACCTCTTGGACAAGCTAGTAAACAAAAGTGTATTTTCAAAGCTCGATCTAAAAAATGGGTATTTCCACGTTTTCGTGAGTGATGATTCGATAAAGTACACGTCTTTTGTGACTCCTTTAGGACAATTTGAATTTTTGAGGATGCCCATGGGAATAAAAAATGCTTCAGCCGTTTTTCAACGTTTCGTAAACAAAATTTTTTCCGATTTGATTAGAGAAAATAGGGTTATTGTATATATGGATGATATAATGGTGGCTAGCACAGATATAGAATAACTTTTAGGTACATTAAAGGAAGTATTTATTCGGTTAGTTAATAATAATTTAGAGCTTCGGCTGGATAAATGTGAGTTTATGCAGTCAAGCATAAAATATTTAGGATTCTTCATAACTAAAGAAGGTATTAGAGCGGATGATAGAGGGCTTGATGCTATTAAAAACTTTCCGATTCCAGAAAAATTACACAATGTTCAAAGCTTTTTGGGCTTATGCTCATATTTCAGACGATTTATAAAAGATTTTTCTGTTTTAGCCAAGCCACTTTACGACATGTTAAGGAAAGACAAGGATTTCACGTTTAACGAGAAAGAGTTTAATTGTTTTTTGAGTCTTAAGAGAAAACTAATTGAGTCACCTGTCTTGGCTATTTATGATCACAGAGACGATGTCGAGTTACATTGCGATGCAAGCTCTTTAGGTTTCGGTGCAGTTTTAATGCAAAAGAAATGTGATGGTAAACTTCATCCTGTGTTCTATTTCTCAAAGCGAACGACAGAGACTGAGTCCAAGTACCACAGCTTTGAGCTAGAAACATTGGCTATCATATACGCGCTTCGTAGATTTCGAATTTACCTTCATGGAAGGCCTTTTAAGATAATAACCGATTGCAATTCTTTGACCCTCACTTTAAATAGGGTTGACCTAAACCCAAGGATCGCCCGATGGGCACTCGAGCTTCAAAATTTTGATTACGAAGTAGTTCACCGATCGGGAAATAAGATGCAGCACGTAGATGCTCTAAGTAGGTGTCATGTATTGACGGTTGAGGCAAATAGTTTTGAAGATAATCTGTTAATATGCCAATCAAAGGATCCAAACATTTTAAAGGTTTGGGACCAACTAGAGAAAAACCAGCTTAAATTGTTTGAAATGAGAAACGGGGTCGTGTATAGAAAATCGAACGACGACAGGTTATTATTTTATGTCCCTGAAGAAATGGAGAGTCATGTTTTACATAAATACCACAATGAACTTGGACACATTGGCAGAGATAAAATGATAGACGCCATTCTAAAAACGTATTGGTTCAATAAGATGAAAGAGAAGTGCAGTAGTCACATCGAAAACTGCCTAAAATGTGTGGCATTTGCTCCAAAAACGGGGAAATCAGAAGGTTTTCTGCATAGCATTCCGAAAGGATAAAAGCCGTTCGAGTTACTGCACATAGATCACTACGGACCAGTAGATAAGGGATAAGAGCAAATAAACATATATTTTTGATTGTTGACGGGTTTACTAAGTTCGTACGACTGTACACAAGTAAGACAACAAGTACAAAGGAAGTTTTGAAAGCATTAAGCGACTACTTCAGGGCTTATAGCACACCAAAATCGATTGTGTCAGACAGAGGTAGTTGCTTTACCTCTAACGATTTTGATCAGTTTTTGTCTCAGAGGAACATAAAGCACCTGAAAATTGCAACAGGGTCTCCACAAGCTAACGGACAGGTAGAACGTATAAACAGGAGCATTGGGCCTATGATTGCAAAACTTACGGAGCCAGAAAACGGGGCACATTGGGACAAAGTAATTGAGCAAGTAGAATTCACCCTAAATAACACCGTACACAGAAGCATTAAACAGATCCCGAGCAAAATGCTTTTTGGGGTTGAACAGAAAGGAAAGATCGTAGATGAGCTCAGGGAAAAATTGGAAGAATTAAAAGATACGATTGTTACAGAAAGTTTAGAGGAAATTCGACTGAAAGCAATTGATAATCAAATTAAAGCTCAGGCGAACAATAAAACTTATTTTGACAAAACAAAGAAAAAGACCAAGGACTATAAAAGGACTACGTCATGGTAAAAAACTTTGATAGCACAGCAGGAGTTGCTAGAAAGTTGATCCCCAAGAATAAAGGACCATATGTAATAGCCAAAGTGCTCAGGAACGACAGGTTCATGTTGCAGGACGTCGAGACTTTCAAGTATCGCGAAATCCGTACAAGGGTGTCTGGAGTGCTCAAAATATAAGACCATGGATAGGGAAAAGGAAATCATTGTAAGACATAAAATTAAATGATTCAACGTTGTAACAAGATAATAAGTAATGTAATTAGCTTTAACTTTCGCTTTAAGAATCTCAGGATCAGGGGATCCAAGTCGCAGGATGGCCGAATTGTAGTAGGCTGTTAAGTTAACATTAAGAATAACATACTCGGTAATCGGGCTAATGTTAATCTTTCTTGGTACAAAAGCAGAATAAAGCGAACGTGCTTACAGTGAAAGTGTAATTGTATTTGATATAAAACCGCCCCTCACATAATGGAATTTGCTCAAAGAAATATACCGCATTTTAGGGGGGTGTTTATGAGAGACTCTCTCCCAAAAACACCTAAAAATAATGAGAGTGGAGTGATTTACTTGGATGATTCAAAGTCAAGGGGTACACATTGGGTAGCTTACCACAAAAACAAAAACAATATATTCTATTTTGATAGTTTTGGAAATTTACAACCACCAAAAGAAGTTGTGAAATACTTAGGGAATGATATCAAATATAACTATGAACAGGTACAACGTTTTGGATCATACAATTGTGGACATCTGTGTATTAAATTCCTGCTTTCATTCAAATAAAGTAACAACAAGGGTGGAAAAACAATAAGGGTGGAAAAACAACAACCTGTTGCTATGGAAATCTCGGTCTGAGAACTGATATAAAATGAGCTCGGAAATCGTTGGGACTTTACAGTCAGAACTTTAACATTAACTTGTCAAGTCGATCAGCTTGCTTCTCAGTTAAACCACCTTCTTCGAGGACAAACATCAAACCAACAACAACAACATCATGAATCAACCAATTCCAACAGAAAGTGAGCTGGTTGCTATTATGGAGGAGGAAATTCTTCGTGGGGAGGTTTTAAAGGAGGTTAACACGCAAGCATTAAAGCCCTTGCTATCACAAAATAAGATGGGTATAAACGTCACCTACCCAATTATCAATGCGCAGAGGAAGAAAACTGTTTATGGGGACTCCATTGCCTTGGAACTTGATAAATATATTCTATATCTACCTAAGACATATAACGCTATGAAAGATGTCCATCTAAAGTTGCTCAAGAACAAGGAATATCGAGTTATAAAAAGAAGCAATGATTCCCTTCAACTGGAGTTAAATATAATTGTTTAATATTTATAAAATTTGTAACATTTGTAACCCACACATTTATTATACTCAATAAAACATGCACACACACACACACACTTTATCATCTTTTTATTAAAGGGAAATGACAACAGAAAAATGATTCTTTTTCAGTAAAAAAAAATATATAAACACATAAATAATATATATTTTATTACTTTCATTAGTATGAAATGTAACCCTGTAAAGTATAGTTCATACACCGGTATTTCATCTTTTGTGCTGACGGTGGTAAAAGTTTTGAGAGTAGACAAAATGAGACAATTTATTTTAAGTCAGCTTACTAAAACGAGAAATGCATTGAAGAAAAAATTCGATGATCTTAAACATTTCAAGTCACAAAATGCTTACGAGTTAGAAGAAACTTTTAAGCCAATAACAGATCCCTTAAATGTACTAGTTAGTGAAAATAAAAAACGAAAGTTTATGAATATAAACGAAGATAAATCATTGGTTCTAAAGCAAAAAAGTGAAATATTTAAAAATGAAACCCCCAGTAAAAAGCTTAAGAAACATCAATTAAGTTATGATGATGATGATGATCATGATTACGATTATGATGATAATCATAGCCGAAATGGAGAAACAAAAATGTATAATGATGATGATACTAGTGATTCAGATGATAAATATTTTTTACAGTCACATATTGAATTGGGATCAGAGCCGGAAACACCGCTAGAAACACCACTAGAAACACCGCTAGAAATAGAAGCAGATGCTAGCAGCATAATTCATGCAGACTATGATTTTAATATTAGTAGTCTATCGAGAAAAAAAGTTTTGGACAACGCTTATGGACCTAGAAAAAGTTTATCAACCCCTAAATGATTAAACTTGGGAAATAGTGAATTACATATAAGTAATAATAAAGTACAATTATCAAGTGGAAGCACGTGAGATTTAACTACTGGGCTTTATTCTCTTATTGTTCATAATAAACCCACACAATTCAGTACCACAGACTTGAAAAATTATAAAGAAATCATTACTGAGACAAGTGCACATAGAATAGATTTTGATCCAAATAAGCGAATAAAAGGAACTAGAGGTTACAAGTATACAAACATTATTAAAAAGTTCATGAGCAATGAAAATATACCTCCTTCAGCTATATCCACCCCAATTCAATCAAAACAAAAAAAATCAAATAAAAAGGGATTTGGTTACATGACCCTACAACGAGCAAACCCCAATTATATTTATTGGGATGACGTCAATGAATTAGTTGAAAGATTGCAGCTTTTAATAGCCTCAAAGACCGCTGGCAACACTAATCACAACAACGAGATCATGTCTATAATAGAAGAACTGCGAGAGGCTAAAATTATATATTAATTGAATAAATAAGGTTCACAAACTTTAAATTACCTTATAAACAAAATGACTGTCGACAAGTTTGGTCACTTTTCAGACGAAAAAGAGCATTCAGATATTTGAAAAAGAGATGTTAAAACTGTTGTGGGGTTGTACATTGATGACGACGAAAACCTGAATACCCAACAGAAACGAATTAAAAATTGCGGGAACCCAATAGATTACTCGGATGCAACAACGAAAAAATATGTCGATGAAAACTTGGAGACGTTAAAGAGAGACCTTAATTCGAAAATAAATACATCCCTTAATTGAAGACTTTCTAAAATAACTTCTTTGGAAAATTTAGTTCAAGTTAATAATGGGAGGGTTGAAAATGATGATAAAATTCTAACCAATATGTTAACAAAGATTACTAGTGTTGAAAACTATGTTTATAAATATGTTACTCAACCGAAATCAGTTTTAAAATCACAGACAGTTGAAATAGAAGGTACTGCAACTCCAATAGTAAGAAAGTTCTAGTATCAAAAACTATGAGTGATAAATTGGGTATTGTTAAAGAAATTCATGCTCCATGTCAACGTAATTTTAAACGTCGAAGGGTAGTGACAAAGGGTATAAATGATCTCTGGCAAGCAGATTTAGTGGAAATGGGAAAGTATTCAAAGCTTAACGGAGGATTTTTTTATATTTTGACTGGCAATAGACAAAATTTTTAAATCTGGACGTGGATCACCAAAGAAATTACAAACGGATGATGGAACTGAATTGTTTAACAAACAATTTAACGCGTTGATGAAACAATATGGAATTAACTATTATTCTACCTTTTCAATTGTAAAAGCTTCAATTGTGGAACGCTTCAACAGAAGTTTGAAGGAACTTATGTGGCGTGAATTTAGTTTTAGCGAAACATACAAGTGGGTTGATATGTATAAAAAATTAATTGATATATACAACAAAAGTCCACATAGAACAATTAAGGTCGCCCCATTTGATGTCAATTCTTCCAATGAAAAACATATTTTGAAATCAGCTTACAATCATCTCCAAATATTTAGTGTAGGGAAATTGCGTAATAAGTGTGAGAAACACATACCCTACCACATACTTGTTGGAAGACTTTGAAGGTACTCCAAAACAAGGTGGTTTCTACAAAGAAGAACTGAAAAAAACTCGTTTCCCAGACAAATATTTAGTGGAAAAAAATAAAGAGAGACGGGAATAAAGTCCGTGTACGTTGGCTGGGGTTTTCAAAAAAATATGATAGCTGGGAATCTAAAGATAATATTTTATAGAGCAACTCTTATTCGGAATGAAAATAAAAAAATATATACTCCATATACTAATCAACTCAGCAACAGAAAAATAAATATGTTCAGACCGGCATGCTCATATAACAACTTATCTACAAATTCAAAAATAGTCTCCAACCGAAATCCAGACACAATCGCCCGCATCGAAAGGCAGCACCCTACGTATAGAATATCAAAAAAAAAAATAGTTTCCACATACGCACACGCAAAGACTGATAGAATGTTCTGCTTTCTGTGGAGGGCGTGTGGAGGGCAATAAGTATGTTTAGTCAAGGTTGGTATATTGTTTCTGTTTTTTATGTATGATTGCCCCATCCCTTTATTCAATTACATAAGAATTATATACTGAAAATTCTAAATAAATACCACTGGGGCGCTTATGATTTTTTCAGTAGCGATCGCAACCAAGACGAGACGGTGAAAAACTGATTGCTCGTATAAAAGTGCAAAATATAAAAATTTAAAACTCAAACTTGATTTAGTAATGGCGAGTGTGAAAATGGAAAGTAATAAAATAATGAAACTATTTTTGATAATTGCGAGGATATTGCGGTGGAACAATTTAGATTTTCAAAATTTTTGCCCCGCCTGATGTGTTTAATATACTACTTTCTGAAAGCTTTTGGCTTAATGATGATCTAGTAATCAAAGAATTTGTTCCAAATAAACCAAGAACAAATAACAGGCCTTCCATGGCGCCAAAAAACTAAAAAGTTTATTTTTGGCTTACCAAAATGTTAGAGGTCTTAACATGAAGCTACCCAAGCTTTATGCTGACTCCTCGGCATTTACGGACGATATCTTGGCTTTTACTGAAACTTGGCTGAAACCAGAGATAACCGACTCTGAAGTTCTGTCTAACAATTTAAATACCTACAGAACCGATCGCCTTTCCCGTAGGGGGGGGCGGCGTTTTAATTGCCGTCGCCTCCACCATAAGTTCTGAGAGAATTCACTCTCATGCCTCTAATGACATTGAATTTGTTTGTGTGAAAGTTTCCCTGCAATCCTTGTCTATTTTTATTACATGTTCGGATATTCCGCCTGGCTCTGCCCTAATAATTTATGAGCAACATCTCTCTGCTATTAAATCTATTCTGTCCTTTTTTTCCAATAGAGACCTTTTCATTGTTTTGGGTGACTTCAATCTCCCGGATATATCTTGGTCCCCCCCTTCTGACTCACTTGTCGCTTTACCTATATCCACCCATGATTTTGTGGATGGCCTTTTAGAATTATCGTTACAGCAGGTTAGCTTTATACGAAATTCATTAAATAGACAATTAGATCTTGTGTTTGTTTCAGAGCCGTCTGAAGTCACAGTATCTAGAATTGACGCTCTTGTGGTACCAGAAGACCGATACCATCCAACTATGGAATTGACAATTTGCCTCCCCTACCTTGATACCCTCTCTCCTTTAGTTTCTCCAACTAAAATGAGATGCTTTCGGAAATGTGACTATAATAAACTTAATTTAATGATTTCGCAATACGATTGGACAGATCTTTATAACTGTGTGGACATCGAAAGTGCAACTGAACTTTTCTATAGCGTTCTAAACACTTTTTTTTAATGAATGCGTTCCTGATAGGCTTCCTCCAAAGCCGAACAGGCCCCCCTGGTTTACAAATGCGCTTCAAAAACTAAAAAATCTTAAAACAAACACTTATAAAAAGTATAAAAAATCGGGTAAGCCATCTGAATTTTCGAAATATGTGGTGGCTCGATCTGATTTTAATGTTCTTAACAGTCATTGCTATTCCATGTATTTAAATCGTTGTAAATTTGAGTTTACAAATGATCCGAAGCAGTTTTATAACTTTGTCAACGCAAAGCGTAAGTCATCAGCTTTGCCTTCATCGGTCCGATTTAACTCAATGGAGACATCGACTGACTCTGAAATTGCAGATTTATTTTCCGACTTTTTCCAAACTACTTATAGCTCTTCTTCATGGTCAGAATCAAACTACCGTAATCCCTTAAAAAGGGGCAAATTGTATTTTTTCACCTATAATTACCGAAAGTTCTCTCTTAAGAGATTTAACAACAACAACTCCTACTTATTCTACCAGTCCTGATGGACTTCCTGGGTGTGTGCTTAAGTTCTGTGCATCAACCATTTGCAAACCTATTCTTAAACTCTTTCATTTGTCTATTTCATCATCAGTTTTTCCAACTATCTGGAAGGACTCTTTTATTATCCCACTTCACAAAAAGGGTGCGAAGGCGGAGGCCCAGAATTATAGAGGTATTTCTAAACTGTCGGCAATTCCAAAAGCCTTTGAACGTCTCATCACATCCCATTTGCAACATTTATGTTCCTCGCTAATATCACCGTGTCAGCATGGTTTCGTTAAGCGAAGATCGACTACCACCAACCTACTTGAATTGTCATCTATTGTAATTAATGGATTTAACAATAAAATGCAGACCGACGTTATATATACAGATTTCAGTAAAGCCTTTGACTCCGTTAACCACTCTCTTCTTTTATTCAAACTAGACTTGCTTGGGTTTCCATGTAATCTTTTAACTTGGATTTCAAGTTATTTAAATGGGAGGACTCAGAGGGTTATATTTAAGAACGCTGTTTCTAAAATGATCCGCGTGACATCTGGAGTGCCCCAGGGTAGTCATCTAGGCCCTTTGCTGTTTACTTTGTTTATTAACGATCTTCCCTCTATCATAACAAATTCTCGCGTACTAATGTATGCTGATGATGTTAAGCTTTGTTTGACATACAATAATATAGAGTCTGGTTTCAGCTTACAATCAGACATTGATAATTTTCAAGTATGGTGTGAGTATAACCTCTTAAATTTGAACTGCCTGAAATGTAACGTAATGACCTTTCATAGGGATACTCCTACGTTTATAAGTTATTTGCTTCAGAACTTGCCACTTGACCGTATATATTCAGTAAATGATTTAGGCGTTCTTCTGGACCCGAAGCTTAAATTTGACTGCCACATAATGCTGACTGTCAACAAAGCTATGAGTGTTTTTGGGTTTATAAAGCGTTGGTCAAAAGAATTTAACGACCCTTATATAACCAAATTACTATTTACCTCCCTTGTCCGTCCTATATTGGAATATTGTTCTTCGGTTTGGAGCCCACAATACCAAGTGCACATTGACCGTATAGAGTCGTTACAAAAAAAATTTCTTATTTTTGCTCTTCGTAGTTTGAACTGGGATCAAAACGTAAGGCTACCTTCCTACCAAAGTAGATGATTGATTCTGTAGAATTGGTAAACCGTTTAACTTTTAATGTTCCCGTTAGACTAACACGAAATTATTACCCTCTTAATTTGCCTCGATGTACATCAAATTTTACTCTGCATGAGCCTTTTCGTGTTCTATGTAATAATTATAACAATCTTTATCATTTAATTTGCACTTCTACATCTATCCCTGTATTAAAAACTAAAATTTTATCTCATTTGCTTCAATCTTAGTTCATAATCTTTATAATCTTTATATGTCCCGTCTCTATTTGTCTCATGTATTTTCCTCGCGAACTCGCATTTTTGCCCAAATTGATAAAGGGTCCCGCGCGTAACAAGCACGTGCTTGGTATCGTTGGGCCACTTGTTTGTACTGCTCGTAGTGCATCAACGTCCATCATATATAATAGTTTATGTATTAGGAGTAGTGGAAATGGGTGTAATACCCACTACACATTTAACGACTTACAACGAGACAACGAATACCGCATTTTGAATATTGAGCTGAATTTGTATCTTTTTAAGAACAGTTCCTTAGCGAATATAAATAACATTGAGGAGTTAGAGAGTAAACTAAAAACCTCACAAGGTAAGGATATCAATAACAATAAAAAAATGAATGAACAGAAGCAATAACAATAAAAAATGAATGAACAGAAGCAACAACAACAGAAGCAACATCAACAACAGAAGCAACAACATCCACAGAAGGAACAACAACAGAAGCAACAACAACAGAAGCAGCAACAACAACAGAAGCAACAACAACAACAGAAGCAACAACAACAACAGAAGCAACATCAACAACAGAAGCAACAACATCAACAACACCACCACCAGCTAATTTTCAAATTTATGATGAGTATGATGATTTATCGTCACCCTCCAAGCATTCATTCACGGCAGTAAATGAAGTCGACGTTAATATTAATGATAATGTAAGTCAAGAGTCAACAATTTTAAACAAAACAGAAAAGCGTAGTGTAGATAAAAAAAAATATTCTTTTCTTAAAAAAGAATTATTAGAGAAGTTTAAAACAGACTTGCTTGAAAGGGAAAATAGAGAGGGGGGAACTACTGTAACAGGAAACAGAGGTTTCGATAGGTATTATAAACTCGGTTATAGAGACCTTATCACTTTAAGAATCCAGTGTCATTACGTTTCAAAAAGATTAAAAAAACATTCTCATCTAGAGATGTATAAACTGTGTTGAAATTGACGAAGAATTATTTTACTATCCACGTCTACCAAAAACAATAGATTTACCACCTCCACCCAAGAACAAAAGTAAAAGAGAGCTTATAACAATTGAGGAACTAGACTTAGGTGGTATAGACTCTCGGGAAAAATTATGTCTATTAGAGTGTAGCGAGATGTTGAACCGCAACAACTTTTATATGAATTATGGATAACATATTACTTATTTTATTTCAAAAGGATATAAAAATTCCTCAAGGAAATAATAGATTAAACAAAACAAAAGGCGAGTTAATTTACTTAAGTAAACAGTAATTCATTTTATTAATTCGTTTTTCTCATTTCAGTTGAATATGTTCACCTTTTAGGATCTAATGTAGTTTTAATAAATTCAAATTCTAATAATATTTCTAGCTTTAATTTAACTGATGATGGTATTACCCAACTGTACCATCAATATATAAACATTAACATTGATAACATTGAGAGTAATGAAAATAACGAAATTACTCCTGATCAAGTAGAGTTGGGTTATTATCTAAAACATTTAGGGAAAATAAAGAAAAAAAACGAGAAAGAAAAAACAGCTGAAGAAGAAGAAAATGTACCTGTTGAAGAAGGGGATTCTGATTCTGAAGCTGAAATAAATCCACATGAATTAGAACTGTGGAAATATTTATATAGACAACGGTTACAAAAGCAATCAAATAAAATATACTCACCAAATGTATAATCAATTAACCAAAAAATTCCCAACACACCCAAATATTATATTTAATACTCAATTTATTTGAAATGTAATTGTTATTCGTTTAACTTAATGTTATACTAACAAAATATAACCATTTATAAATATTGTTCAAGATTATATAATTTTTCAAACCTATTAATTAAATAAATATTTTGCAACGTTAAATCTAAAATTGTTTTTGTTTTTTGGGGTCGGGGGTAATTCATTATAAAACATTTCAAGTTCAAGTGACTTGTAAAGTAAATCATGTTCAACATATTCAATTTCTTTTTTTAGGTAGTTGAGTAATATTTTCTGTTGCTCAGTCTGGAATTCAAGACTTTCTATTTCATCTAGCTGTCTCCCCAAAACAAGTGACTCTCCCTCAAGGAATTGAACATTTGATATGAGTTCCCTTTCTATTAAGTCCCTATGATGATAAGGAAGTGTAGACAATTTATCACCCTCAACTTTTCTCTTCGTATCATTACCATCAAGAATTATTTTTGTCATTTTGTAAGTATTTATGGTATGATTTTTATACCCGTTACTCGTAGAGTAAAAGGGTATATTGTATTCGTGCAAAAGTATGTAACAGGGAGAAGGAAGCTTTTCCGACCCTATAAAGTATATATATTCTTGATCAGGATCACTAGCCGAGTCGAACTAGCCATGTCCGTCTGTCCGTCTGTCCGTCCGTATGAACGCTGAGATCTCGGAAACTATAAAAGCTAGAGGATTGGCATTTTGCATGCATATTCTTGGAGTTCCTACGCAGCGCAAGTTTATTTCAAAATGGTGCCACGCCCCCTCTAACGCCCTCAATCGCCCTACACCATTTTTTGAAAGGTGTCTGGCGCCCACACCATTAAAGATTTTGGAAAACTAAAAATGCAATTTTATTGTGACTATCAATACCTATCGAAATGTAGAAGAAATTTTTCAAATCGGACCATTCGTTAAAAAGTTATGCCTGATCAAAGATTTTATATATCTATCTCCCTCGCACTCCCTTAGCTGAGTAACGGGTATCTGATAGTCGGGGCACCCGACTAAAGCGTTCTCTCTTGTTAGATCTAAAAACTGACATGCTGCCATACAATCGATTTTCAGTGAAAAGAACCTTTTTATACTTTTCAATATCTAGGTATTCTAATGCTGTTCTCGTTACTCCCTTAGATTTCATAAACGATTTGTCCATGGAATCAATTTTATAACAATAAACCTTAGGGCGGAGACCAACAAACTCTGACATTGGTCTACCATGAAGCTCATCTTTAAAAACACCTAATACCGCTTTATTGCATATTTTAAAATTATATAATTTAGCTCTTTCTTCGGAATATCCAGATGTATCAAATTTGAATTCTATATCATCCCGAATATCTCTATAAAAGTCATCAGTTTTAATTGTATAGATGAAGGAATCTGTATCCATGTAATTTAATCTTATATTATCTTGAAATTTTGGCTTCATATACTGATAGTGGAAATTATACATGTTCCACTTTGATAACTCTAATACTGTAAACCCAAGATACATGGGTTTATCGTATACATATGTCATTCTTCTCATTTGAATCGTATAGAAATCATTCTGTAGTTTTTAATTTTTATAATGAATGATATAATTTTTTTTATTTCTGAGGTCGGCAATTAATTTTTTTATTTTTTCGCTATTAGTGGCTAACTTTGTTGTTGAACAAAACGGTAAATCACTATGTAAATCATGGATACTGTATGGATAGTCCAAGTCCACTTCTAAAATATAACCATAATGTCCATCGCTTGGAATATTTTCTACTATTACATTTTCTATGTCTATGGGAGACAGCCACTTAAACCCTTGGTAACCCCTTGCACTTGATGAAAAATTTGTGCAGGTATTGCAAAACCATGTCTGTCCCTTATGTAGACTTTTTTGTGCAGACGTAAGTCTATTAAATAAAAGAAAATATAGCAAATAATGAAAAAATAATAAGTAAAAGTAAATCTATAACGAGTAAAAATTCATACTTTGAAATATTTTGTATCCATGTATAGTGACCGAATCCGTTTCCTTCCAGGAAGAGTATACTTATGTGCGTCGGCTTTTCAACTCCAGATTGATAAAGAGGTCCAATTATAGTTTCACTTTCCTCATCATATCCAAAAACGTTATTGCTCAATGTAACTTTTTTTTGAATGAAAATGTCTATGTCCTTTATTTTGAGCGGGAATATCAACCCACTGAAGTCCAAATTTATTCCGGAGGTTAAAACAAATCTTTCGGCCCTTATATCAACTTTATATGTGTAGCATATACTAGAGTTACTTTCTACATTTGTAAGCGCCGAAATTAAAGTCCATTTAAAGCAGTATGAGTCATTTTTATTTTGGACATTAATTTATTTATTTTTTTTTTATAAGTCATCCCAACGCTACAAGCTTCGAGCTTATTATTAATGCTTATTATTTTCGCAAAAAGCTTGGGTGGTGTTGGGATATATGAGGATCCAGATAGCGGCTTATATTTATTGAAATTCATTTCCAATCGAATTATGCGGAGTAGGGTCCACCCGCTATCCCTTTCCTGAAACTCTTCCATTTTTATTTTCAGATGGTCTGAGTGATTGGCGAATATGCGGTCTAAGTCCTAGTGGCTTGTAACAACTTCCATTTTGCTTTGGAATTGTTTAGTCTCCGTTTTTAAATCATCATCTTTCACTTGCATATATTCCGCAAAAAGCTCAAAATTAACTTTACCGGACACGTAGCTTTAAAGCACATTAAATAAATGAGATTTTAAAGCCCCTCCTGCTTCGAAGAGGAACTCTTCCGGGTATCTTAATTCCTCTCCTTCATTAACAAACATATAATGAAGGATTCGACCCTTGAATCCATCCGAAATCTTTTTGATTCTTTCATCCAAAGGTATCACAGCATTCATCTTGTGCTCCGCGGTGCGAGCATGGTGATTCCATCGCTATTAGTGGCTAACTTTGTTGTTGAACAAAACGGTAAATCACTATGTAAATCATGGATACTGTATGGATAGTCCAAGTCCACTTCTAAAATATAACCATAATGTCCATCGGTAGGAATATTTTCTACTATTAAATTTTCTATGTCTATGGGAGACAGCCACTTAAACCCTTGGTAAGGTAAAGGTTGAGACATTGCCCAACCATACAAATTATTTGCATCTAAATACATTAAAAATGATGACTCTTTACTATCATCGTAGTCATTATTTTATATTTATTATTTGCTTTACTATATCTGTGACAGAATTGTACCAAACCACCCCGAATTCCACTTTGTATAAATTTATACATATCAATATCAGTGATTAACTTTGTGTGGTTTTCAGCATTGCCTGCCAAGATAAGCCTGGTGTTGTATAAAAATGAGCTGGGTCAAGAGAATAAATTTTCATGCAAATTAATCGGAAGTTTTCAAAAACGTCAGTTAATAATAATGCATCAGTTTTTAAATAAATCTCTAGATAATCCTTTAGAGATTTACAGGAAAATGGTGTCCAAACTTTAACAGCATGACTGTAATCCTCTTGAGAACATTGCTTTTCAGTAAACTAATTATAAAATTGATATCTTGATGGTAAACTAGTTTCCTCCAGTCTATGCTCTGAATCAAGATATTCATATGGGAATACAACCTTCTTCCGCATAAGTCTAAATTCATTTTCACAATTAAAATGTGATCTTACTGATTTAAGTTGATCATCTTCCAAATTGGCTGCTTATGCATCTAGACTAGATGTCATAAATCTAAATGTGTCTAGAAACATTATCTCAAAACTCTTTCCACATTCATTTTCAATTTTTTTCATTACTGAAATAAAGTGTTCCTTATTTATGGGAATAACTTTAATTTCTCCAGGTAAAAGTGTCAATTCTTTGATAAACAAGTGACAATCATACTTGGAAAAATTGTGGAAGAAAACTGGAATAAAATTAGACGTTTTCAAATCTAAATTACATTTAAAATGAGCTGCACACCTGTATCTACCTGTATAATGACAATGATCTCGAACCCTATCATCCGCTAAAGCCTTTTCACAAATATGACAATTAAGGGCATCCTCAAAATCATATTCATCCTCGGGATACATTACTATGGGAACAACTTTACTCAAATATTTTGAATGAATAGTTTTTAAGTTATTTACAAGGGAATTGACAAAATTTATATCTGAATTACCTCCCGTTTCCATTACGAATTTATCTAAACTAGAATCATATGAACACTTTATAAAGTAAGCGTATGAAATTGGTACATGATCATTTAGATTAAATAGTTTAGGACTTACATCAATATTTATACGGCGAAGTATGCACTCGAAATCTGCATACACTGCGAACGGTACTTTTAGTTGATGACGCAGTGCCGTATACTTTAATGTCGACTTATATGGGTTTGGGAGAGTGGCAACCTTTCCACTGCAAAGCTCCTTGTGACGAAGTGCGCGACTTGCACTTGATGAAAAATTTAAGCAGGTATTGCAAAACCATGTCTGTCCCTTATGTAGACTTTTTTGTGCAGACGTAAGTCTATTAAATAAAAGAAAATATAGCAAATAATGAAAAAATAATAAGTAAAAGTAAATCTATAACGAGTAAAAATTCATACTTTGAAATATTTTGTATCCATGTATAGTGACCGAATCCGTTTCCTTCCAGGAAGAGTATATTTCTGTGCGTCGGCTTTTCAACTCCAGATTGATAAAGAGGTCCAATTATAGTTTCACTTTCCTCATCATATCCAAAAACGTTATTGCTCAATGTAACTTTTTTTTGAATGAAAATGTCTATGTCCTTTATTTTGAGCGGGAATATCAACCCACTGAAGTCCAAATTTATTCCGGAGGTTAAAACAAATCTTTCGGCCCTTATATCAACTTTATATGTGTAGCATATACTAGAGTTACTTTCTACATTTGTAAGCGCCGAAATTAAAGTCCACTTAAAGCAGTATGAGTCATTTTTATTTTGGACATTAATTATTGCTTTTTTCGCAAAAAGCTTGGGTGGTGTTGGGATATATGAGGATCCAGATAGCGGCTTATATTTATTGAAATTCATTTCCAATCGAATTATGCGGAGTAGGGTCCACCCGCTATCCCTTTCCTGAAACTCTTCCATTTTTATTTTCAGATGGTCTGAGTGATTGGCGAATATGCGGTCTAAATCCGAGTGGCTTGTAACAACTTCCATTTTGCTTTGGAATTGTTTAGTCTCCGTTTTTAAATCATCATCTTTCACTTGCATATATTCCGCAAAAAGCTCAAAATTAACTTTACCGGACACGTAGCTTTAAAGCACATTAAATAAATGAGATTTTAAAGCCCCTCCTGCTTCGAAGAGGAACTCTTCCGGGTATCTTAATTCCTCTCCTTCATTAACAAACATATAATGAAGGATTCGACCCTTGAATCCATCCGAAATCTTTTTGATTCTTCCATCCAAAGGTATCACAGCATTCATCTTGTGCTCCGCGGTGCGAGCATGGTGATTCCATTGAACTCCCACCGGGATGAAACGACGGCACGACTCGCAATATTTTTGGGTTTGGTTATTCATTTTATTTATTATTTATTTGGAAAGAATTACAATTGTAATTAATTTGTAGATTGTTTTTCTTTTCACAAAGTCAGGTGTATTATAGTTGATTTGCAATTGTAATTGTTCTCACAAAGTCACTTTTCAATTGAGGTACACTCGTTGATAAGAATACTTTACTGATTTTCAAAACTAGTAAAAACCGTAGTTCACTTCAAGAAAATTTGATTATACTGATCTGAATTAAACGAAATTCCACCTTAAATATAACTTTGGGAAAGCTTATTAGTATGAACTTAAACTATAGTTTGTAAAAAATAAAAAATTAGAGGTGGAAAGTTTGATTGGTTGATGACAAGATTTTCCTTAAATTTAATATAAAAAATTTGACTTGCATTATTTTGATTGGTTTATTCCTTCGAATATTTGTTGGCGAGGGAGGGAAGGTTATAGTGATCAGTGCCTAGCAACCAGGTTTTTGTCTACTCGGTTTCTAGACACATTTGCATTTGTCTATCTAAAACGTCTCAAAGGGGATGATTGCGAGGAAGGGATGGTGGTGGAGAAGCATGATCCCCCATATGAAGAGGGGTTATAAATGAGAAGTTGGTGAAAAGGAACTTCAGTTCAAATTGAAAGTCCACTGGATCAGCAACAAACAAGAAACAAAAAACAGCTATACTGTTAAACAACTAGAAACCAGCTAAAAACATCTAATCAATTAAACAACAACAACATCTATACAACATCAAAAAACATCTATATAACAACAAAAACATCTATCCAACAACAAAAAACATCTATACAACAACATCAAGAAACAACAAAAACAGCTATACAGTTAAACAACTAGAAACCAGCTAATAACATCTAATCAATTAAACAACAAAAACATCTATACAACAACAAAAACCTCTATACAACAACAAAAAACATCTATACAACAACATCAAGAGTAGTTAGTAAATGCGGGAGCTGGATACAAAAAGTGGAAGGGGGAGGTAATTAGTTATGCTAATTAGGGTAATAAATGGGGGTAATTAAAGTTAATGGTGCGTGACGAGTGATCGTTAAATAGGGTAATAAATTAGGTTAAGGTGACAGGTGGGGGTAATTAAAGTTAATGGGTGCGTGACGAGTGATCGTTAATTAGGGTGATAAATTGCGTATATCCAGGATTTGTATCCAGAAATCCTATCCAGAAATCGGGGATTCTAATTAAGCGGGGAGAAGTTACTGGGGTGTGACGGGTGGGGTGACCTTTGCTTAGATTAAGAAAGTGTGGTGCTCACACGGTGTGACGGGTGATCATAGCGTTATATTTAGGTTTTCCTAGTTAATGGGGGGAGAAGTTACTGGGGTGTGACGGGTGACTTTTGCTTATCTGGGTTATCCTAGTTAAACAGGGAGAAATTACTGAGGTGAGTCAGGTGATCATAGCGTTACATTTAGGTTTTCCTAGTTAATGGGGGGAGAAATTACTGGGGTGTGACGGGTGTTTGTTAATTAGGGTGATAAATTGCGTATATCCAGGAGTTGTATCCAGCTTTTGTATCCAGAAATTCTATCCAGAAATCGGGGATTCTAATTAAGCGGGGAGAAGTTACTGGTGCGTTAATTAGGGTGATAAGTTGTCGGGTGTCCGTTAATAGATTTATTAAATGGGGTTAAACGAGTCGGGAAGAAAGTGTGGTGTGGTAAGCAATTTAATAACCATAGCCTCTAGAAAATGTCTCGGGTTGTTGACACGTTCACACGTGGACTTGGTAACTTGATTAGCACCCTTGAATAGGGGATCCCTTTGCTTGCCACTGAGAAACAAACACCCACCCCGAACAAACGAATACTCAAAAGAAACAGCTGAAAGCAAACACCCACCCCAATAGCAAAAGAATTCTCAAAAGAAACAGCTGAAAGCAAACACCCTCCCAAACAAAAGAATATGTAAATTTTTATTTAGCTCATGTTTATTTGGAAATTTGTAACAGGCTTTTCTTATACACTAAATATGATGACATTAGTTTTAAGGCTCCCTCTCGATGATTTTATAAGCAGTCACACCACTAGATCATATTTAGTTTAACTGAAAAGCTGAAAGCAAACACCCACCCCAATAGCAAAAGAAGGTACAAATTTGAAATTAAAATATACTTTTATTTTATTATTTTTTTTTAATTCGATTTTACAAATATATAAAGGCATAGAATTTTTTTTTTAATTGTTTAATTTTTTTTTTTTAAATTTAAGGTCAATACTTTTGTATTTGTTTATTAATTCAATAGCTTTAATTCTAAGGTATGGTGCCTGGTGACATTGACATGTATCCGGACCCTCTCTTACATCATCGTCGGCCCAAGGACATGATAGCATATGTATGCCATATTTGGATTTTCTCTCACCAACT
Source organism: Drosophila pseudotakahashii (assembly GCA_035046095.1). Classification (NCBI taxonomy): domain Eukaryota; kingdom Metazoa; phylum Arthropoda; class Insecta; order Diptera; family Drosophilidae; genus Drosophila; species Drosophila pseudotakahashii. Next base: position 164,009 of record JAWNOE010000156.1, on the reverse strand, counting down.
TTCTCCATCCCTTGAAGTTTGGAGAAAATCATCTCCAGGGTCTGTCGATGATCCTCAAAAATGAAATAACCATTTTCTTTGAGGAAATTGGTGATTTCATTACACACGTCGTTGTTGGTAGTCATGTTGTTTTGATGTGTCTTGATGTTTTGTTGATGTATAGATGTTTTTAGTTGTTGTATAGATGTTTTTGTTGTTTCTTGATGTTGTTGTATAGATGTTTTTTGTTGTTGTATAGATGTTTTTTGTTGTTGTTATATAGATTTATATAGATGTTATTAGCTGGTTGCTAGTTGTTTAACTGTATAGCTGTTTTTGTTGTTTCTTGTTGTTGTTGTATAGATGTTTTTTGTTGTTGTATAGATGTTTTTGTTGTTTAATTGATTAGATGTTATTAGCTGGTTGCTAGTTGTTTAACTGTATAGCTGTTTTTGTTGTTTCTTGATGTTGTTGTATAGATGTTTTTTGTTGTTGTATAGATGTTTTTGTTGTTTAATTGATTAGATGTTATTAGCTGGTTTCTAGTTGTTTAACTGTATAGCTGTTTCTTGTTGTTTCTTGTTGGTTGCTGATCCAGTGAACTTTCAATTTGAACTGAAGTTCCTTTTCACCAACTTCTCATTTATATCCCTCTTCATATGGGGGATCATGCTTCTCCACCACCATCCCTTCCTCGCAATCATCCCTTTGAGACGTTTAGTTAGACAAATGTAAATGTGTCTAGAAACCGAGTAGTCAAAAACCTGGTTGCTACGCGCTGATCACTTTCACCTGCGCTCCCTCACAATCATCCCTTTGAGACGTTTAGTTAGACAAATGTAAATGTGTCTAGTAACCGAGTAGACAAAAACCTGGTTGCTAGGCACTGATCACTTTTACCTTCCCTCCCTCGCCAACAAATATTCGAAGGAATCAACCAATCAAAATAATGCAAGTCAAATTACTCATATTAAATTTAAGGAAAATCTTGTCATCAACCAATCAAACTTTCCACCTCTAATTTTTTTATTTTTTACAAACTATAGTTTAAGTTCATACTAATAAGCTTTCCTCAAAGTTATATTTAAGGTAGAATTTCGTTCAATTCAGATCAGTATAATCAAATTTTCTTGAAGTGAACTACGGTTTTTACTAGTTTTGAAAATCAGTAAAGTATTCTTATCAACGAGTGTACCTCAATTGAAAAGTGACTTTGTGAGAACAATTACAATTGCAAATTAACTATAATACACCTGACTTTGTGAAAAGAAAAACAATCTACAAATTAATTACAATTGTAATTCTTTCCAAATAAATAATAAATAAAATGAATAACCAAACCCAAAAATATTGCGAGTCGTGCCGTCGTTTCATCCCGGTGGGAGTTCAATGGAATCACCATGCTCGCACCGCGGAGCACAAGATGAATGCTGTGATACCTTTGGATGGAAGAATCAAAAAGATTTCGGATGGATTCAAGGGTCGAATCCTTCATTATATGTTTGTTAATGAAGGAGAGGAATTAAGATACCCGGAAGAGTTCCTCTTCGAAGCAGGAGGGGCTTTAAAATCTCATTTATTTAATGTGCTTCAAAGCTACGTGTCCGGTAAAGTTAATTTTGAGCTTTTTGCGGAATATATGCAAGTGAAAGATGATGATTTAAAAACGGAGACTAAACAATTCCAAAGCAAAATGGAAGTTGTTACTAGCCACTCGGATTTAGACCGCATATTCGCCAATCACTCAGACCATCTGAAAATAAAAATGGAAGAGTTTCAGGAAAGGGATAGCGGGTGGACCCTACTCCGCATAATTCGATTGGAAATGAATTTCAATAAATATAGCCCGCTTTCTGGATCCTCATATATCCCAACACCACCCAAGCTTTTTGCGAAAAAAGCAATAATTAATGTCCAAAATAAAAATGACTCATACTGCTTTAAATGGACTTTGATTTCGGCGCTTACAAATCTAGAAAGTAACCGTAGTATATGCTACACATATAAAGTTGATATAACGGCCGAAAGATTTGTTTTAACATCTGGAATAAATTTGGACTTCAGTGGGTTGATATTCCCGCTCAAAATAAAGGACATAGACATTTTCATTCAAAAAAACGTTACATTGAGCATTAACGTTTTTGGATATGATGAGGAAAGTGAAACTATAATTGGACCTCTTTATCAATCTGGAGTTGAAAAACCGACGCACATAAATATACTTTTCCTGGAAGGAAACGGATTCGGTCACTACACGTGGATAAAAAATATTACAAAGTATGAATTTTTACTCGTTATAGATTTACTTTTACTTATTATTTTTTCATTATTTGCTATATTTTCTTTTATTTAATAGACTTACGTCTGCACAAAAAAGTCTACATAAGGGACAGACATGGTTTTGCAATACCTGCTTAAATTTTTCATCAAGTGCAAGTCGCGCACTTCGTCACAAGGAGCTTTGCAGTGGAAAGGTTGCCACTCTCCCAAACCCATATAAGTCGACATTAAAGTATACGGCACTGCGTCATCAACTAAAAGTACCGTTTGCAGTGTATGCAGATTTCGAGTGCATACTTCGTCGTATAAATATTATTGTAAGTCCTAAACTATTTAATCTAAATGAACATGTACCAATTTCATACGCTTACTTTATAAAGTGTTCATATGATTCTAGTTTAGATAAATTCGTAATGGAAACGGGAGGTAATTCAGATATAAATTTTGTCAATTCCCTTGTAAATAACTTAAAAACTATTCATTCAAAACATTTGAGTAAAGTTGTTTCCATAGTAATGTATCCAGAGGATGAATATGATTTTGAGGATGCCCTTAATTGTCATATTTGTGAAAAGGCTTTAGCGGATGATAGGGTTCGAGATCATTGTCATTATACAGGTAGATACAGGGGTGCAGCTCATTCTAAATGTAATTTAGATTTGAAAACGTCTAATTTTATTCCAGTTTTCTTCCACAATTTTTCCAAGTATGATTGTCACTTGTTTATCAAAGAATTGACACTTTTACCTGGAGAAATTAAAGGTATTCCCATAAATAAGGAACACTTTATTTCAGTAATGAAAACAATTGAAAATGAATGTGGAAAGAGTTTTGAGATAAGGTTTCTAGACACATTTAGATTTATGACATCTAGTCTAGATGCATTAGCAGCCAATTTGGAAGATGATCAACTTAAATCAGTAAGATCACATTTTAATTGTGAAAATGAATTTAGACTTATGCGGAAGAAGGGTGTATTCCCATATGAATATCTTTATTCAGAGCATAGACTGGAGGAAACTAGTTTACCATCAAGAGATCAATTTTATAATCAGTTTACTGAAAAGCAATGTTCTCAAGAGGATTACAGTCATGCTGTTAAAGTTTGGACACAATTTTCCTGTAAATCTCTAAAGGATTATCTAGAGATTTATTTAAAAACTGATGTATTATTATTAACTGACGTTTTTGAAATTTTAATTTAATTTGCATGAAAATTTATTCTCTTGACCCAGCTCATTTTTATACAACACCAGGTTTATCTTGGCAGGCAATGCTGAAAACCACACAAATTGAGTTAGAGTTAATAACTGATATTGATATGTATAAATTTATACATAGTGGAATTCGGGGTGGTTTGGTACAATGCTGTCACAGATATACTAAAGCAAATAATAAATATTTAAGTGACTACGATGATAGTAAAGAGTCATCATTTTTAATGTATTTAGATGCAAATAATTTGTATGGTTGGGCAATGTCACAACCTTTACCTTACCAAGGGTTTAAGTGGCTGTCTCCCATAGACATGGAAAATTTAATAGTAGAAAATATTCCAAGCGATGGACATTATGGTTATATTTTAGAAGTGGATTTGGACTATCCATACAGTATCCATGATTTACATAGTGATTTACCGTTTTGTTCAACAACAAAGTTAGCCACTAATAGCGAAAAAGTAAAAAAATTAATTGCCGACCTCGGAAATAAAAAAAATTATATCATTCATTATAAAAATTTACAGCAATGTTTGCTTAATGGGTTGCAGTTAAAAAAAATTCATAGAGGGATACGTTTTGAGCAAAAACCTTGGCTCAAAACGTATATAGACCTTAACACCCAATATCGTCAAAAAGCTAAAAATTCATTTGATAAAGATTTTTTTAAATTAATTTTTTTTAAACGGTAAAACCCTCGAAAATATCGAGAAACGGGTTGACATTAAAATAGTTTGTGATTGGGATCCTCCACAGAATAATAATATTAATAAAAGTGGTCGTAAGAAATTATGTGCACGAGAATTAATTTCCAAATTTAATTTTCAAAGTGCCACAAAACTACAGAATGATTTCTATACGATTCAAATGAGAAGAATGACATATGTATACGATAAACCCATGTATCTTGGGTTTACAGTATTAGAGTTATCAAAGTGGAACATGTATAATTTCCACTATCAGTATATGAAGCCAAAATTTCAAGATAATATAAGATTAAATTACATGGATACAGATTCCTTCATCTATACAATTAAAACTGATGACTTTTATAGAGATATTCGGGATGATATAGAATTCAAATTTGATACATCTGGATATTCCGAAGAAAGAGCTAAATTATATAATTTTAAAATATGCAATAAAGCGGTATTAGGTGTTTTTAAAGATGAGCTTCATGGTAGACCAATGTCAGAGTTTGTTGGTCTCCGCCCTAAGGTTTATTGTTATAAAATTGATTCTATGGACAAATCGTTTATGAAATCTAAGGGAGTAACGAGAACAGCATTAGAATACCTAGATATTGAAAAATATAAAAAGGTTCTTTTCACTGAAAATCGAATGTATGGCAGCATGTCAGTTTTTAGATCTAAAAATCATACCATAAATACTTACAAAATGACAAAAATAATTCTTGATGCTAATGATACGAAGAGAAAAGTTGAGGGTGATACATTTTCTACACTTCCTTATCATCATAGGGACTTAATAGAAAGGGAACTCATATCAAATGTTCAATTCCTTGATCTCCCTCACTTGTTTTGGGGAGACAGCTAGATGAAATAGAAAGTCTTGAATTCCAGACTGAGCAACAGAAAATATTACTCAACTACCTAAAAAAAGAAATTGAAAATGTTGAACATGATTTACTTTACAAGTCACTTGAACTTGAAATGTTTTATAATGAATTACCCCCCGACCCCAAAAAACAGAAACAATTTTAGATTTAACGTTACAAAATATTTATTTAATTAATAAGTTTGAAAAATTATATAATCTTGAACAATATTTATAAATGCTTATATATTTTGTTAGTATAACATTAAGTTAAACGAATAACAATTACATTTCAAATAAATTGAGTATTAAATGTGATTGGAATGTGTTGGTTATTTGATTATACATTTGGTGAGTATATTTTATTTGATAGCTTTTGTAACCGTTGTCTATATAGATATTTCCCCAGTTCTAATTCATGTGGATTTATTTCAGCTTCAGAATCAGAATCCCCTTCTTCTTCTTCTGTTTCTTCTGTTTCTTCTTTCTCGTTTTTTTTCTTTATTTCCCCTAAATGTTTTAGATAATAACCCAACTCTACTTGATCAGGAGTAATTTCGTTATTTTCATTACTCTCAATGTTATCAATGTTAATGTTTATATTTTGATGGTACAGTTGGGTAATACCATCATCAGTTAAATTAAAGCTAGAAATATTATTAGAATTTGAATTTACTGAAACTACGTTAGATCCTAAAAGGTGAACATATTCAACTGAAATGAGAAAAACGAGTTAATAAAATGAATTATTATATACTAAAGTAAATTAACTCGCCTTTTGTTTTGTTTAATCTATTATTTTCTTGAGAAATTTTTATATCCTTCTGAAATAAAATAAGAAACATGTTATCCCTAATTCATATAAAAGTTGTTGCTATTCAACAACTCGCTACACTCTAATAAGCATAATTTTCCCCCATCAGAGTCTATACCACCTAAGTCTAGTTCCTCAATTGTTATAACCTCTCTTTTACCTATGTTCTTGGGTGGTAAATCTATAGTTTTAGGTAGAAGTGGATAGTAAAATAGTTCTTCATCGATTTCTACGCAGTTTATATTTACCTTGTACATTTCTAGATGAGAATGTTTTTTTAATCTTTTTGAAACGTAATGACATTGGATTCTTAAAGTGAATAGGTTTCTATATCCGAGTTTATAATATCTATCGAAACCTCTGTTTCCTGTCACAATAGTTCCACCCTCTCTATTTTCCCTTTCAAGCAAGTCTGATTTAAACTTTTCTAACAATTCTTTTTTAAGAAAAGTATATTTTTTATCTACACTACGCTTTTCTGTTTTGTTTAAAATTGATGACTCTTGACTTACATTATCATTAATATTTTCGTCTACTTCATTTACTGACGTAAATGAATGCTTGGAGGGTGACGATAAATCATCGTACTCATCATACATTTGAAAATTAGCTGGTGGTGGTGGTGTTGTTGCTTCTGTGGCTGTCGTAGTTGTCGTAGTTGTTGCTTCTGTCGTAGTTGTTGCTTCTGTCGTAGTTGTTGCTTCTGTTGTTGTTCCTTCTGTGCTTGTTGTTGCTTCTGTTGTTGATGTTGCTTCTGTTGTTGATGTTGCTTCTGTTGTTGTTGTTGTTGCTTCTGTTCATTCATTTTTTATTGTTATTGCTTCTGTTCATTCATTTTTTATTGTTATTGTTATTCTTACCTTGTGAGGTTTTTAGTTTACTCTCTAACTCCTCAATGTTATTTATATTCGCTAAGGAACTGTTCTTAAAAAGATACAAATTCAGCTCAATATTCAAAACATCGTCGTTAGGAAGTGAAATTCGAATAATTGCGTTATTCGTTGTCTCGTTGTAAGTCGTTAGATGTGTAGTGGGTATTACACCCATTTCCACTACTCCTAATACAAAAACTATTATCAAAAATAGTTTCGTTATTTTATTACTTTCCATATTTACACACTCAATTTTAAATCAAGTTTGAGGTTTAAATTTTTTTTTTTTATTTTTCACTTTTATACGAGCAATCAGTTTTAAAATTTTTTCACCGTCTCGTCTTGGTTGCGTTCGCTACTGAAAAAATCATGAACGCCCCAGCGATATTTATACAAGATTTTCAGTATATAACTCTAATGTAAACGAACAAAGGGATGAGGCAATCATACATACATATGCTGGCGAACCAGTCCAACAAACAGAAACAATATATACCAACCTTGACTAAACATTCTTATCGCCCTCCACACGCCCTCCACAGAAAGTAGAACATTCTATCAGTCTTTGCGTGTGCGTATGTGGAAACTATTTTTGACTTTGTACACGTAGGGTGCTGCCTTTCAATGCGGGCGATTGTGTCTGGAAACTATTTTTGATGTTGTGTTCGTACATGGGCATATGCCCATTGGGCATGCGAGTCTGATCATAATTATAGAAACCACCTTGTATTGGATTACCTTCGAAGTCTTTGCGTGTGCGTATTTGTATACGTATGGTGGATTTTGACTGGAAACTATTTTGATTTTGTACATAAGCTGATACATGAGCATGGCGGCCTGAACATATTTTTCTGTTGCTGAGTTGATTAGTATATGGAGCATATATTTTTTTTTGTTTTGTTTATTTTCAATCCGAATAAGAGTTGCTCTATAAAATATTATCTTTAGATTCCCAGCTGTCAAACCCTAACCAACGTACACGGACTCTATTCCCGTCTCTCTTTAATATTTTTTCCACTAAATATTTGTCTGGGAAGCGAGTTTTTTTCAGTTCTTCTTTGTAGAAACCACCTTGTATTGGAGTACCTTCGAAATCTTCCAACAAGTAGGTGGTAGGGTATGTGTTTCTCACATTTATTATTTTAAAAATTTCTGTAGTCCAATTCGGCGTATAGCCCTTTTCAAACACATGTTTATATTTACTGATGCGTACATAATCTCCATTACGCAATTTCCCCACACTAAACATTTTGAGATGATTGTAGGCTGTTTTTAAAATGTGTTTTTCATTGGAAGAATTGACGTCAATTGGGGCGACCTTAATTGTTCTATGTGGTCGTTTGTTATATATATCAATTAATTTTTTATACATATCAACCCATTTGTATGTTCCGCTAAAGCTAAATTCCCGACACATAAGTTCCTTCAAACTTCTGTTGAAGCGTTCCACAATTGAAGCTTTTACAATTGAAAAAGTAGAATAATGGTTAATTCCATATTGTTTCATCAACGCGTTAAATTGTTTGTTAAAAAATTCAGTTCCATCATCCGTTTGTAAATTCTTTGGTGTTCCACGTCCAGATTTGAAAATTTTTTCCATTGCCATTGAGACATCTAAAGCGCTTTTTGATTTTAATGCTTCTCCCCAGGCATATTTGCTAAAACAATCCACAAAAGTCAAAATATAAAAATATCCTCCGTTAAGCTTTGAATACTTTCCCATTTCCACTAAATCTGCTTGCCAGAGATCATTTATACCCTTTGTCACTACCCTTCGACTTTTAAAATTACGTCGACAAGGAGCATGAATTTCTTTAACAATACCTAATTTATCACTCATAGTTTTGATACTAGAACTTTCTTACTATTGGAGTTGCAGTACCTTCTATTTCAACTGTCTGTGATTTTAAAACTGATTTCGGTTGAGTAACATATTTATAAACATAGTTCTCAACACTAGTAATCTTTGTTAACATATTGGATAGAATTTTATCAACATTATCAATCCTCCCATTATTAACTTGAACTAAATTTTCCAAAGAAGTTATTTTAGAAAGTCTTCGATTAAGGGATGTATTTATTTTCGAATTAAGGTCTCTCTTTAACGTCTCCAAGTTTTCATCGACATATTTTTTCGTTGTTGCATCCGAGTAATCTATTGGGTTCCCGCAATTTTTAATTCGTTTCTGTTGGGTATTCAGGTTATCGTCACCATCAATGTACAACCCAACAACAGTTTTAATATCTCTTTTTAAAATATCTGAATGCTCTTTTTCGTCTGAAAAGTGACCAAACTTGTCGACAGACATTTTGTTTATAAGGTAATTTAAAGTTTGTTAACCTTATTTATTCAATTAATATATAATTTTAGCCTCTCGCAGTTCTTCTATTATAGACATGATCTCGTTGTTGTGATTAGTGTTGCCAGCGGTCTTTGAGGCTATTAAAAGCTGCAATCTTTCAACTAATTCATTGACGTCATCCCAATAAATATAATTGGGGTTTGCTCGTTGTAGGGTCATGTAACCAAATCCCTTTTTATTTGATTTTTTTTGTTTTGATTGAATTGGGGTGGATATAGCTGAAGGAGGTATATTTTCATTGCTCATGAACTTTTTAATAATGTTTGTATACTTGTAACCTCTAGTTCCTTTTATTCGCTTATTTGGATCAAAATCTATTCTATGTGCACTTGTCTCAGTAATGATTTCTTTATAATTTTTCAAGTCTGTGGTACTGAATTGTGTGGGTTTATTATGAACAATAAGAGAATAAAGCCCAGTAGTTAAATCTCACGTGCTTCCACTTGATAATTGTACTTTATTATTACTTATATGTAATTCACTATTTCCCAAGTTTAATCATTTAGGGGTTGATAAACTTTTTCTAGGTCCATAAGCGTTGTCCAAAACTTTTTTTCTCGATAGACTACTAATATTAAAATCATAGTCTGCATGAATTATGCTGCTAGCATCTGCTTCTATTTCTAGCGGTGTTTCTAGTGGTGTTTCTAGCGGTGTTTCCGGCTCTGATCCCAATTCAATATGTGACTGTAAAAAATATTTATCATCTGAATCACTAGTATCATCATCATTATAAATTTTTGTTTCTCCATTTCGGCTACGATTATCATCATAGTCGTAATCATGATCATCATCATCATCATAACTTAATTGATGTTTCTTAAGCTTTTTACTGGGGGTTTCATTTTTAAATATTTCACTTTTTTGCTTTAGAACCAATGATTTATCTTCGTTTGTATTCATAAACTTTCGTTTTTTATTTTCACTAACTAGTACATTTATGGGATCTGTTATTGGCTTAAAAGTTTCTTCCAACTCGTAAGCATTTTGTGACTTGAAATGTTTTAGATCATCGAATTTTTTCTTCAATGCATTTCTCGTTTTAGTAAGCTGACTTAAAATAAATTGACTCATTTTGTCTACTCTCAAAACTTTCAACAACGTCAGCACAATAGATGAAATACCGGTGTATGAACTATACTTTACAGGGTTTCATTTCATACTAATGAAAGTTATAAAATATATATTATTTATTTGTTTATATATATTTTTTTTTTTGACTGAAAAAGATTCATTTTACTGTTGTCATTTCCCTTTAATAAAAAGATGATAAAGTGTGTGTGTGTGTGTGTGTGTGCATGTTTTATTGAGTATAATAAATGTGTGGGTTACAAATGTTACAAATTTTATAAATATTAAACAATTATATTTAACTCCAGTTGAAGGGAATCATTGCTTCTTTTTATAACTCGATATTCCTTGTTCTTGAGCAACTTTAGATGGACATCTTTCATAGCGTTATATATCTTAGGTAGATATAGAATATATTTATCAAGTTCCAAGGCAATGGAGTCCCCATAAACAGTTTTCTTCCTCTGCGCATTGATAATTGGATAGGTGACGTTTATACCCATCTTACTTTGTGAGAGCAAGGGCTTTAATGCTTGCGTGTTGAACTCCTTTAAAACCTCCCCACGAAGAATTTCCTCCTCCATAATAGCATCCAGCTCACTTTCTGTTGGAATTGGTTGATTCATGATGTTGTTGTTGTTGGTTTGATGTTTGACCTCGAAGAAGGTGGTTTAACTGAGAAGCAAGCTGATTGACTTGACAAGTTAATGTTAAAGTTCTGACTGTAAAGTCCCAACGATTTCCGAGCTCATTTTATATCAGTTCTCAGACCGAGATTTCCATAGCAACAGGTTGTTGTTTTTCCACCCTTATTGTTTTCCACCCTTGTTGTTACTTTATTTGAATGAAAGCAGGAATATAATACACAGGTGTCCACAATTGTATGATCCAAAACGTTGTACCTGTTCATAGTTATATTTCATATCATTTCCTAAGTATTTCACAACTTCTTTTGGTGGTTGTAAATTTCCAAAACTATCAAAATAGAATATATTGTTTTTGTTTTTGTGGTAAGCTACCCAATGTGTACCCATTGACTTTGAATCATCCAAGTTAATCACTCCACACTCATTATTTGTAGGTGTTTTTGGGAGAGAGTCTCTCATAAACACCCCCCTAAAATGCGGTATATTTCTTTGAGCAAATTCCATTATATATATATTTGTTAATGCTCTTTTAGGTAGCTGACCAATTAGTTTTTTTGTTTCTTCATTCTCCCACCACGACTGTTGAATGGTTTTAGGTATAAGCCGTATCCATTTTTATAGGGTTTTAAGTATAGACCTTCACCCACTGAAACTTCTTCCATCTTTCGATTGTGTCTTTTATTTTCTTCTAGCTGTTGCTTAGCAAGTTTTGCGTTTGTTATCAATTTTTCAACACTAGAAGTTCCAGAAGCTAAACCACCTATAGCACTTAATGCAGTTAAGATGGGTACCAGTGGTAAAAAACCCCCCATTTTGGGTACATTAATTATTCGAGGAACTTTAACGTTTTTCTTAGATCCGATTGAATTATGTATTGCTTTACGTGCAATTTTAATTGCATTAACCACATCCAGAGGTTTTCGTTTTTTTAATTCCCGACTCGCTTCTCTTACAACAGATTTTAGTCTATTTATTTTCATCCTCCTACGCTTCCTCTTCCTCTTCTTCTTCTGTTTTTTTTTATTTCTCTTACGAACACCCATTCCAAAATGTTTCTTAGCTTTCATAATATTAGTTACAAAATATTCTGCTGCTCGCTCCTTAAGAGAACTATCCTTCGCCTTTACTCGCTCCCAAGCCTTGTTAATTAATTCAGAATCTGCCTTATGTCGATTGCTTAGATCCTTGTGTTGTGAATAGACAATATCGTGAACCTTGCAAACTTAATCCAACTGAATAATTCCGTGATCTCCACGCTGTAATCGCTCTGCAAGCTTTGTACCAGGTCCACAATAGTTATATCCAGGAATGTGAAACTCAATCGGAAGAGAATCTATTAACTTATTAATAAGACCACTTCCACGTTTACGGTGTAAGTAATGACTGATGTGATTATAAAAACGTTTCCCCATTATATATTGTCTTTATTCATTGAAGATTGATCACGGAATAAACATATTTATAATAGGATGCGAATAATAAAGCAAAAAAATAACATTCTTGTTCGTAACATTAAAAACGTGAACAATGTTAAACAACCACCTCGTCACAGTGAATTATTACCAAACACAATAAGAGCTCTTGTGGTTGGTCCATCCAACTGCGGGAAAACTAATGTAATGATCAGTCTAATTGAGAGTCCAAATGGTTTGAGATTTGAAAATATATACGTGTTTTCAAAGAGTCTATACCACCGAAATATGATTACTTGGAAAAGCTAATAAAACCGATTAAGGGTATGGGTTATCATACATTCTCTCAGAACGAAACTGTTTTATCACCCACCGAAGCAAAAAATAATTCAATCATGATTTTCGGCGATGTGGCTTGTGAGAAACAAGATAATATTCGATCATATTTCTGTATGGGTCGTCACAAAAATATTGATTCTTTTTATTTATGTCAAACATATACACGAATTCCAAAACATCTTATACGGGACAATGCAAATGTAATTATTATGTTTAAACAGGATGATTTAAATATGCGACACATATTTCGGGATCATATCATGCCTGACGTGAATTATGAGTCATTTACGAAAATTTGTCAAAAATGTTGGGAGGATAAATATGGATTTTTATTTATAAGTAAGGATGACAATATTGATAAGGGACGATATAGAAAAGGATTTGACCAATTTATTGTTCTTTAATTCTAATATAAGTTTGGGGCGGGGTTGTATGACACCCAGTTGTACAACAGATTTCAAAATGGTTAGATCATTGACTCTATCAGTGAATGGAAATAGTTCCGTTATAAACACAGTTTATTTTCCACCAATTGAATTAATCGGGGAATATGAGTGTGCGCTAGTTGAGTTTAACATGTACAACTCAATTCCCAACGTGGATGTAAATAACAATCTCTTTCATATTGGTGATAAAGTTATTATTATTCCCACCGGCTCCTATGAACTCATCGATATTTCTCAATTTATTTATAACAAGTTAAAGGATTATAATCTGGAAAATACTGTGAAAATTTTAAGCAATAACAATACACTTCAAGTGGAAATATTTAGCAGTAAAGAAGATGTATACTTTAATAAGGAGAGGTCAATAGGCCAATTGTTTGGTTTCAACAAAAGAGTGTTAAAGGCAAACCATTATCACTTGTCCGATAATGCTGTCAACATTTTAAAAATTAATTCGATTCGTTTGGAATGTAATATTGTGAGTGGCTCTTACGTTAATAATACACCAAATCACGTATTACATGAGTTTGCAATTTCGGTTCCACCGGGATATAAAATGACAGTGACACAAATTTAACTTTAAACAGTTAAGCTAATGCAAAAAACTTTTCCCCAATGGGATAAACATACAAAACAACACAATCTCATCTATTTACCTATTAACTGCAGAGAAATAAGTACACTCTCATTACATATCGTTGATCAGAACGGAGATTTATTGAATTTGCGTGGTGAAAACGTATCAGTTCGCATACATATTCGAGCAATAGAATGATAATTTACAATAAAAGCATCGGTATACTTCATCAACCGCGCACTAGCAGTTGTAAAGCTAAAGGAACAGGATTGAATCGAAAGGGTCTTACATTAAAAAACAAATTGTTTTTAAAATCACTGGGCTTCAAAATTCAAATCTGATAATAATAATAACAAGCATTTAAAAATGAATGACATTTGAAATGTTCGTGAGAGACCGTTTTCAGATGAAAGTATTTCGAAAAAGGAATATCATACATATTCCTCATATCATCAAACATTTAAAGCAAATGATGAAATACGTATTTGTATTCAAAATCAGGACTTGTATGTACTCTTTCACGAAAGCTATCTTAAGCTATGGTACAAGCACCACTGATAATATCGACGTTACGTTTCGCAATAATTGTATGGCAAATTTTATTGATGAAATTAGATATGAAATAAATGGATACGAAATTGATAGAACACGGTTTGTTGGTATGAGCAGCACACTTAAAAATTATCTATCGGAAAGTCGTCAGGATAGTCGCAAACTTTTAAATGCTGGATGGAGTGGTGGAAATGATATTATTACAAAAGCTAATTTTAATTTCTCGCTACCCTTAAAAAATGTAATGGGGTTTGCTGAGGATTATAGAAAAGTTTTACTGAATTGTAAGCATGAACTTGTACTTTTGCTGACAAAAAATCTGGATGATGTACGATATGATGATTAAAATGTACGATATAATAAAGAGTGGCATAAATTTACCGATAGCTTTCCGTAGTTGGGATACATACATTAACCCAAAACTGATACAGGGTACTCAACACGTCTGGAATTTGAAAATAGGAAGTAATAGAGAACGACCGAGATTTGCCATTATAGCCTTCATGTTGAATGGAGAACTAATTACAAATAATTTATCCAACCTGAAAGTCCACTTGAATTCAGAAACGTATCCATATGATGACCTAAATGTAAACTTTGAAAATGACAAATATGCTCACCTTTATGATATGTATGCAAGGTTTCAAAAGAGTTATTACAACCGCCCAGCAGAACCATTTTTATCACCGACAGAATTTAAAAATAAACCTATTATTTTAGTTGATCTTCCATATCAAAATGAAACAGTTAAATCGGTCCTATCGACGTGAGAATTTCAATCGATTTGAAACAAGCAAACCATGAAAACACTCAAGCATATTGTCTCCTTATTCACGATCGTTTAGTTGAGTATAGTCCTTTAAGTGGGTTAGTTCAAAGAATTGTCTAACAACATAACAACCACATAAAATGGAGAAAGATAAAGTTGCAATTGATGTACAAGGATTTTTTGATAACAACGACAAGTTCATTCTAAGGGAAATTGGAGTTGTATTTAGCAAAGAAAATAAGTTTAACAATAATTTCGTTATACAACCTCCATTTGATTTCACTCGTCTTAATAACAAGTCGCGAAAAACTGAAAAACTCTCTGGCTCACCAAAAACCATCATAAAATTTTTTGGAACGAAGGAATAAACAACTTTAAGCAAACAAGAAAATATATTAAACAAATCACTTCGGGAAAGGAGTTTTTATGCAAGGGAATTGAAAATCTTGGAAATCTTTCTCAGATCACCGCACATAAGAGATGTTGAGGAATTGGGTTGCCCACCATTAAACACCGTAAACATAAACCAATTCCCTTTTTGCTCAATACATATTAAAAGCGGTATTTGTGCTCTGAATAATGCACACAATATTTTAAATTTTTGCGATGGAACTATGGTCTAACACTTACACATATACAATGGATAACAGACAAAGTGGATTAATAAACCGAATTAATAATTTCACATCCCAATTTGGTGAGGAAATTTTTAAAGAAGATTTAAAATATCTCATTGATACAAGGAATATGTTCATGGATAAAGGAGAAGACGATCTTAACAAAACGGTATATGGCGATCATTTTACGTTTTGTAATAATGGAATCGGGGAAGATGCATGTGACTGCTTTTTCTATAAAAATCATCGAGACGGAGCCTTAAAACTAATGTCATCATATTTAGTGTATAAGAAAAGCCTGTTACAAATTTCCAAATAAACCTGAGCTAAATAAAAATTTACATATTCTTTTGTTTGGGAGGCTGTTTGCTTTCAGCTGTTTCTTTTGAGAATTCTTTTGCTATTGGGGTGGGTGTTTGCTTTCAGCTGTTTCTTTTGAGTATTCGTTTGTTCGGGGTGGGTGTTTGTTTCTCAGTGGCAAGCAAAGGGATCCCCTATTCAAGGGTGCTAATCAAGTTACCAAGTCCACGTGTGAACGTGTCAACAACCCGAGACATTTGGTTATTAAATTGCTTACCACACCACACTTTCTTCCCGACTCGTTTAACCCCATTTAATATTAACGGACACCCGTCAACTTATCACCCTAATTAACGCACCAGTAACTTCTCCCCGCTTAATTAGAATCCCCGATTTCTGGATATAATTTCTGGATACAAAAGCTGGATACAACTCCTGGATATACGCAATTTATCACCCTAATTAACGAACACCCGTCACACCCCAGTTATTTCTCCCCCCATTAACTAGGAAAACCTAAATGTAACGCTATGATCACCTGACTCACCTCAGTAATTTCTCCCTGTTTAACTAGGATAACCCAGATAAGCAAAAGTCACCCGTCACACCCCAGTAACTTCTCCCCCCATTAACTAGGAAAACCTAAATATAACGCTATGATCACCCGTCACACCGTGTGAGCACCACACTTTCTTAATCTAAGCAAAGGTCACCCCACCCGTCACACCCCAGTAACTTCTCCCCGCTTAATTAGAATCCCCGATTTCTGGATAGGATTTCTGGGTACAAATCCTGGATATACGCAATTTATCACCCTAATTAACGATCACTCGTCACGCACCCATTAACTTTAATTACCCCCACCTGTCACCTTAACCTAATTTATTACCCTATTTAACGATCACTCGTCACGCACCATTAACTTTAATTACCCCCATTTATTACCCTAATTACCCTAATTAGCATAATTAATTACCTCCCCCTTCCACTTTTTGTATCCAGCTCCCGCATTTACTAACTACTATCAAGAAACAACAAAAACGGCTATACAGTTAAACAACAAAAACATCTATACATCAACAAAACATCAAGACACATCAAAACTAGATGACTACCAACAACGACGTGTGTAATGAAATCACCAATTTCCTCAAAGAAAATGGTTATTTCATTTTTGAGGATCATCGACAGACCCTGGAGATGATTTTCTCCAAACTTCAAGGGATGGAGAAAGTTGGTGAGAGAAAATCCAAATATGGCGTACATATGCTATCATGTCCTTTGGCCGACGATGATGTAAGAGAGGGTCCGGATACATGTCAATGTCACCAGGCACCATACCTTAGAATTAAAGCTATTGAATTAATAAACAAAAGTATTGACCTTAAATTAAAACAAGAGAGAACGCTATAGTCGGGTTCGTGTCCCGACTATCTAATACCCGTCACTCAGCTAAAGGGAGTGCAAACGCTGTACTCGGGTTGGTGTCCCGACTAATAATCGTAACTCAGCTAAAGGGAGTGCGAGGGAGATAGATATAGAAATTTTGATTGCGTATAACTTTTTAATGATTGGTCCGATTTGAAAAATATCTTCTACATTTCGATAGGTATAAAGATACACAACAAAATTGCATTTATACTTCTCGGAAATCTTTAAAGGTGTGGGCGCCAGACACATTTTAAAATCGTTAGTGGGCGATTGTGGGCGTTACAGGGGGCGTGGCACTCGGCTGAAATAAACTTGCGCTGCGTAGGAAGCCCAAGAATATGCGTGGAAAATCTCAACCTTCTAGCTTTTGTAGTTTCCGAGATCTCAGCGTTCATACGGACAGACAGACAGACAGACAGACAGACGGACAGACGGACATGGCTAGATCGACTCGGCTGGTGATCCTGATCAAGAATATATATACTTTATGGGATCGGAAACGCTTCCTTCTACCTGTTACATACTTTTGCACGAATACAATATACCCTTTTACTCTACGAGTAACGGGTATAACAAGAGAGAACGCTATAGTCGGGTGCCCCGACTATCAGATACCCGTTACTCAGCCAAAGTGAGTGCGAGGGAGATGGAGATAGAACATTTTTAATCTGACATAACTTTTTAACGAATGGTCCGATTTGAAAAAAAAATTTTTACTTTTCCAAAATCTTAAAGGTGTGGGCGGCAGACACTTTTTAAACTCGTTTATTGTGGGCGTTAGGCGATTGTGGGCGTTAGAGGGGGCGTGGCCCCCGGCTGAAACAAACTTGCGCTGCGTGGGAAGCCAAAGAATATGTGTGGGTAATCCCAATTCTCTAGCTTTTGTAGTTTCTGAGATCTCAGCGTTCATCCGGACGGACAGACGGACATGGCTATATCGACTCGGCTTGTGATCCTGATCAAGAATATATATACTTTATAGGGTTGGAAACGCTTCCTTCTCCCTGTTACATACTTTTGCACGAATACAATATACCCTTTTACTCTACGAGTAACGGGTATAAAAAAAAAATTAAACAATTAAAAAAAAAATTCTATGCCTTTATATATTTGTAAAATCGAATTAAAAAATAATAAAATAAAAGTATATTTTAATTTCAAATTTGTACCTTCTTCTGTTTGGGGATGGGTGTTTGCTTTCAGCTGTTTCTTTTCAGTTAAACTAAATATGATCAAGTGGTGCGACTGCTTATAAAAATCATCGAGACGGAGCCTTAAAACTAATGTCATCATATTTAGTGTATAAGAAAAGCCTGTTACAAATTTTCAAATAAACATGAGCTAAATAAAAATTTACATATTCTTTTATTTGGGAAGGTGTTTGCTTTCAGCTGTTTCTTTTGAGAATTCTTTTGCTATTGGGGTGGGTGTTTGCTTTCAGCTGTTTCTTTTGAGTATTCGTTTGTTCGGGGTGGGTGTTTGTTTCTCAGTGGCAAGCAAAGGGATCCCCTATTCAAGGGTGCTAATCAAGTTACCAAGTCCACGTGTGAACGTGTCAACAACCCGAGACATTTTCTAGAGGCTATGGTTATTAAATTGCTTACCACACCACACTTTCTTCCCGCCTCGTTTCACCCCATTTTATAAATCTATTAACGGACACCCGTCAACTTATGACCCTAATTAACGATCACTCGTAACGCACCAGTAACTTCTCCCCGCTTAATTAGAATCCCCGATTTCTGGATAGAATTTCTGGATAGGATTTCTGGATACAATTCCTGGATGTACGCAATTTATCACCCTAATTAACGATCACCCGTCACACCCCAGTAATTTCTCCCCCCATTAAATAGGAAAACCTAAATATAACGCTATGATCACCTGACACACCTCAGTAATTTCTCCCTGTTTAACTAGGATAACCCAGATAAGCAAAAGTCACCCGTCACACCCCAGTAACTTCTCCCCCCATTAACTAGGAAAACCTAAATATAACGCTATGATCACCCGTCACACCGTGTGAGCACCACACTTTCTTAATCTAAGCAAAGGTCACCCCACCCGTCACACCCCAGTAACTTCTCCCCGCTTAATTAGAATCCCCGATTTCTGGATAGGATTTTTGGATACAATTCCTGGATATACGCAATTTATCACCCTAATTAACGATCACTCGTCACGCACCATTAACTTTAATTACCCCCACCTGTCACCTTAATCTAATTTATTACCCTATTTAACGATCACTCGTCACGCACCATTAACTTTAATTACCCCCATTTATTACCCTAATTAGCATAATTAATTACCCCCCATCCACTTTTTGTATCCAGAACTCTCATTTATACATTACTAAAATATTATTAATTTGGGTGAGGCCCATACTAAAACAGTCATCAATGACAATCATTTCATGTGAATGATGCACGTTTCCGGGCACCATACCAGCTGCTTGTGGGTCACACGTCCAGACAACAGAACTGAGGTTGAAGTCTCCTGCCACACATATGCCATCAGAGTCCTCCAAGCTGGCATAGATGTTCCATATGTTGTCTAGGTGAGCCTGGTAAAGTCCAGAATCACTGCCCGGAGAAATATAGGAAGCCACTATCGATATCTTCCCGGAGGAGCCAGACACCGTCACCGCCAACTGGTCCAGAAGCGAGTCATCATTAAGTAGTCGAATTGCCATACAACAGAATTTACGGCTAACAGCCACAATAACGCCACCTCCTCTCTCGCACTGCATTCTGCCGAAATATCTATCTTTACGAAATACATGAAATATTTTAGGATCGAAGAATTAATTAGAACTAAAGTTAGAATTTAACCAAGATTGCATTTAAGTTCTCATGCCGGATATACTATAAAAGTATATTTTCAGGCCATTATTTGCTGAATGATGGCTGTTTAAATTTTCAGCAGACAAGCCACTAGCAGGTTGCCCGACGACATATGTTATTGAAGAGAAACTCTCAACATCCAGATTAGATGTCGGCCTTACATGATCATAAGTACTATGAAGTACCTTGCGCAACGTATCCGTACGTATTTTTATAGGCTGGTTAAGATCAATGTTCCTAGGAATGGAAGTGCAGGCATATGTGAATGATTTGCTTCCGGATGCTTGCCTATTTTGTGAGGGCCATCCAAAGAGCGCCGAAGAAATGACATCAAAAGAGAGAGGCGGTGAAGAGCAGAGTGAAGACAGTATCAGACTACTCGGATAAGAGAGCGCCATCCCAAGAGACGCGCTGTGCTCATTAGACTCCGAATATGAAGATAGCAGCATCCGATGTTGATTTAACTCCAGCAGCGAATAAGTAGAGAACATATTTTCGAAGATTCCATTCCATCCTAATGTAAAAGCCTGCGACGAAACAGCAGAAAGTGGAGAAAGAGCGAGTGTAGGCAGAGTGCGGCGTGCAATATTGCAGAAGGCAAACGGCGAATGCAGGAGCGTAGAATGATGAACAGAGAGCGCCAATCCAGAGAGAGCGCAGTTAGGGAGAGTAATTATTGTACGATGCGAGCATAAGCAACGCAATAGAAACAAAAGAAGCTGATGCAGCTCACGAAGAACTGTTTCTCTTAAGTTGAAACTAAGCTTGATGACATCTGGTACAGAAAATAAATGGGCAGCCGGGGAAAAAGCCGACCGCTGATGTTGTTGTTGTGAATAGGGTAGTAAAGCGAAACGAAGAGCAATAGGATCCAAGAACAAGAAATTGACGTCAATGTCAGTGACGTCGACTATTGGGGGTTTTTTGATTCACCTTTAGAAGGAGTCGAAGTACGCAACGGTCCTCCTTCTAAGAAATTCACAACCGTAGAATCCAAGGGGAGTTTGGATCTCTCTCTATAAATGAACTGGCTCACTTTTACTGATTGTGGCCAAAAATAAATCACTGAAAACCGTTTGGTAATGCTGCTCCGGTACTCCAAGTTTGAAATTTATGAATGCTAACGTGTTAATATATCCACTTATTTATACCCGTTACTCTTAGAGTAAAAGGGTATATTGTATTCGTGCAAAAGTATGTAACAGGGAGAAGAAAGCGTTTCCGACCCTATAAAGTATATATATTCTTGATCAGGATAACAAGCCGAGTCGATATAGCCATGTCCGTCTGTCCATCTGTCTGTCTGTATGAACGCAGAGATCTCGGAAACTACAAAAGCTAGAGAGTTGGGATTACCCACACATATTCTTGAGCTTCCTACGAAGCGCAAGTTTATTTCAGCCGAGGGCCACGCCCCCTCTTACAACCACAATCACCCTAAAGGACTTTAAAAAAAGCCTGGCGCCGACATCGTTATAGATTTTATAAAAGTGTAAATCCCACTTTGTTGTGTTTATTATACCCGTTACTCGTAGAGTAAAAGGGTATATTGTATTCGTGCAAAAGTATGTAACAGGGAGAAGGAAGCTTTTCCGACCCTATAAAGTATATATATTCTTGATCAGGATCACTAGCCGAGTCGAACTAGCCATGTCCGTCTGTCCGTCTGTCCGTCTGTCCGTCCGTATGAACGCTGAGATCTCGGAAACTATAAAAGCTAGAGGATTGACATTTTGCATGCATATTCTTGGAGTTCCTACGCAGCGCAAGTTTATTTCAAAATGGTGCCACGCCCCCTCTAACGCCCTCAATCGCCCTACACCATTTTTTGAAAGGTGTCTGGCGCCCACACCATTAAAGATATTGGAAAACTAAATGCAGTTTTATTGTGACTATCAATACCTATCGAAATGTAGAAGAAATTTTTCAAATCGGACCATTCGTTAAAAAGTTATGCCTGATCAAAGATTTTATATATCTATCTCCCTCGCACTCCCTTAGCTGAGTAACGGGTATCTGATAGTCGGGGCACCCGACTATAGCGTTCTCTCTTGTTAATACCTATCGAATTGTCGAAGAAATCGGACAATCCGCTAAAAAGTTATGAGCAAAAAATGAAACAGCCACAAGGTGGCGCTAGTAGCTTTGACGCGTGCATTTATTACTCTCTCTCCCACTCCCTTTAGCTAAGTGACGGGTATCTAATAGTCGAAGTACTCGACTATAGCGTTCTCTCTTGTTTTTAGTTAAAGAATTGCAGATAATTAATTCTTCCTAAACGCTCAGCTTTTCAGCAACATATTTACACAGCGCCCTTGGCTGTGTGTTTACTGGAAATTTGCCGATGTGCAGAAAACGTTTGCTTGGAAGAGCTTCGAATAGAACACAAGGAGGAGCCAAACCAATAAAGTGCCTCTTGCTCTTGTTGTTTTTCTTGCGATTCTTGTTGCGCTTCTTTTCCACCACTTTCGTTGGTACAACGGGATCGTGGTTTGAAGAAGGGTTAACTTGATCGGATGTTGATGCAACTGGCGCTGCGATAAGAAGGTTCCGGGAAGGCTTTCAGAAATTTTGCATTTAACGTTGAATAAAGGCTTTTAAGATCACTGAGCTCTTTCATAATCTCATCAGTCTTGGAATGCGAGTCATTGCTCACAACGCAACTGTCGCACTGCCAAATAAGATTAGACATGGTAGTTAAAAGTTTGATTGCATCCTCTGGCAAATCAGCACAAGCGGTGTGGAACTTGCGGCGACAAAGAGAGGAACAACGAACTGCATCAAAACCTCGAAGCTGTGCTGCTGTGACTTCAGCTTTGCACTCCGCGCACGAATTAGAAGACATAGCTAAAAAATACGTCTGGTCGACACGAGCGCTGATCAGAAATTGTTAGTCGATGTTATTTAAATGACACTTAATAATATACAAAAGGTTTGAATTAAATCCAGTTTTTAAAAAACAAATCACAAAGTTAGTTGATTTTTTGATTCAACAATTAATCTGGGTAAGAGCGCGACAAAAATAATAAAAACTCTCCAAAATTGAAAAATAGTTTAAAAAGCGGCCTTTATGTACAAATGCTCCAGATCATTTAAAGTTATAGGTGAATTTACTTTTTACAACCGTTACTTTACTTTAATGCAAGAATGAGGTCATTGCAAAGGGTGACCGCTAGGTCCTGATAGTTAATCATGATGCACGGATATATATGTAGTTAATAAAAGGAACTGTGTTCCGACAACTTACCGCTTTGTTAATCCTGGGATCCTGGGCTTTTTGAGGTATTATAAACATATATATATATAATATATATATATAAATAAAGGTTCGTTCTTAAACGCAATCACTTATTGTATATATGTATGTGTTAATTTTATGTATGTTAATTTATTTCGCTCACGGAATATTTTGTACTCCAGTTTTATTTTATTATGCTGGGTTCTTGAAGCTATTGTGATTTTTGATCTTTAATTCGATAAGAATGTTCGATCTCATTCCTATTTTATTTTGATCTGTAGAGCAGTGTCTGCATAGGGAAATGTGTTCGATCTCGCAGTGGTATTAAAAGGCGGCGGGGAGAAATCGGCTCGTTAACTCAGCGAAACAAGCTAAGAAATCTGCAATTTGAAGATTTTTTGGGTGTCATACGGCCAGAACCACGATCGCGATCGACCTACAGGGAGGTCGTTGACACTCCAGATAGGGGAAATCATAGGTGGAAACACCTAAGTAACCCAATCGATCACGGGAGCCGAGAAAAAGCTCTATACTGGTATAAAAGACCCCAGCCCGATAGACAAGGCAGGCAGAATTTATTTCAGGGACTGCAAATAAGTGTTATGAGTTTAAAAAAATTGAAGGCCAAAACAGCGTCCAAAAAATATGGGAAAAATACCACTTACTTAGTTTTTATAATAAAAATTGAAAATAAGTCTTATTCTTCAAGTTTTATTATAAATAAATAAATAAGTCTTACTCTTCAATTTTTATTATAAGAGTTGAAAATAAGTCTTATTCTCCAATTTTTATAAAAAAAATTTAATAAAGGATAAAAATAAACTGAACACACACTATTGTTTGTATTAACAACCACAAGAGCCCTCAGAGCGACGCACAGTGGCGCCTTTTGACTTTTTTTTTTGGTAATAAATCATAACTATCAGAACTAATAGAGAAAATTGTATGATGTAAACGGCATTAGATAGATAATTGATTTACCTTAAAAATTAGTGTTTGAGACAGGGAGTGGGCGTGGCAAACGCGTAGTTACAAACCAAAAAAACCAAAATTTATAAACAACCCCAGTTTTTTGCATTTTTTATGCTTTAATTTTTAAAAAGAATTAAAAATTAAAAAATTAAAAAAATTTTTAATATGTTTGAGATTTAAAAAAAAAATTTTTTTTTTTTTTTTTTCTTAAACTAGTTGTCAGTTAAAACATTTAAGAAAATAAAATAAAACTTTTATTTCTTAAAAAAATAACAACGCAGGTCTTGATTTTACCAGGGATCGGCACAAATGCAACATCTGGGACCATGACTTTTATACCTTTCTACAACTTTCCTAATATGACGAAGAATGTCCAAATAACGTTTAAGGAAAGTATAAAAAATAGTATTAAACAGTTTTTTTTCCATCACAGTTGAAAAATAGGGAAAAAATGGACGTCTGTCATATAGCGCATTACTAAGAGATGTGGCTGGCAAACTGCAATATGTTTTACTTAATTTTACCCCTAGATAACACATCAATCAGTGGAAACAAGAAGCAAATCGAATCGCTACCTAATTTTTAAGATATACTGCCCGAAAGTCCGGAAAATTACTTAAAAACTACGTTATTTTTTTACCCTTGTAGAGGGTATTATGATTTCAGTCAGAAGTTAGCAACGCAGTAAAGGAGACGTTTCCAACCCCATAAAGAATATATATTGATCAGCATCACTAGACGAGTCGATCTAGCCATGTCCGTCTGTCCGTCCGTCTGTCTGTTTCTACGCAAACTGGTCTCTCAGTTTTAAAGCTATCGGGCTTAAACTTCCCAAAAGTCTTCTTTCTATTGCAGGTAGTATATGTGTCGGAACCGACCGGTTAGGTCAACTATATATTATAGCTCCCATAGGAAGGATCGAAAAATAAACCGTAAAAAAATTCTAGCTTTGGTGAAATATTACCTTCTGCTTTTGGGAATACTATTTTTTAAATATTACTGAATTTCGAATAAAATTTTTAAAAAATCGGATGACTATATCATATAGCTGTAATAGGAACGGTCGGAAAATTAAATGGAAATTAATAAGAAAAAAATTATATCTTTGTTGACTTTTATTACATTTTTTTCTCTACTAGAATTTCGCTTTTCTTAAACATTTCAAAATTTCGTATTCAATTAATAAAAAAAGTCGGACGGCTATATTACATAGCTGCCATAGGAAGGATCGCAGAATTAATGCCAAAGTAACGCGAATGCAGCTAAAATTTGGATTGTTGTAACATATACGCAAATTAATTTAAATTTAATGTTTTTGTAAATGAATAGAAATGATCTTCGTCCAGCAGAAGGCTCCTATGGGAGCCTTAAGATATAGTGGTCCGATCCGGCTCGCTCCGACATATATACTACCTGCAATAGAAAGAAGACTTTTGGGAAAGTTTCATTGCGATAGCTTTAAAACTGAGAGACTAGTTTGCATAGAAACGGACAGACGGACGGACGGACATGGCTAGATCGACTCTGCCATTGGTGCTGATCAAGAATATATATACTTTATGTGGTCGGAAACGTCTCCTTCGCTGCGTTACAAACTTCTGACTGAAATTAACATACACTCTACAAATAAATATAAATAATATAAAAATTGGTCAACTTTGAAAGGGCATAACTTTTACAAAAAAAATCTGATTTGAAAATTACCTGTCGATTGGTGTGGGTCGCAACTTTCTAAGCCGACATCAAAAATTTGATATATTGAATTTTTTTGGACCAAGGCGTGTAGTGGCCAGTATAGAGAAAGGTTTGTATTTCCTAACAGTATTTTCCCGTTAAAGCTCGCTGTACTGTCGCGCTGATGGAAATTTTCGGTTACGCAGATCACTTTGCTGCCGATATTCAACCGCCACAGTTGCGTACACTCCTGAATACATAAATATAATTCGTAACATTTGTGAACACCCACCCACGTGCTGATTCCAACATAACCCCAGAGCCAAGTTCCAACTTAGCCAAGTGGGCTGAGGACAGCTAAAATTTGAGCAGCGATCAGGAGACTTGCAGTCTACCTGTAGTGAAAATAAGAATTGTGAACAGTATTATTGAAGGTAATTTCGAAGAGAATTTTTGAGGTTTCTGTGCGTTTGCTAACTAGGAATTCGTTACAGTTTTCTTGGTCACCGGCGGTCAGCCTAGCGCTGGCGCTGCCACGCTTTCGAATACATCTACATACCTCGCTACCGCCGGTGTCTCAACTTTGCGAAGTCGCAGTTCGCTGTACCTAACTGGAACAAAACCCTTGGATTCTCTGCAAGAAGCAATTGGTACGACAGTAGCGCCGACAGGAGATCACATAGCATCGTAGTCAGCAACAACTCGTAAACCGTCGATGTAGAACCTAACTAACGGAATGTGAGTGTAGCACGTGTCGTTACATAACGCATAGGCATCGTCGTGAGTACTGTACAACCCCAACTGCAGGGTATGCTGACGTCACGGATAACGGAGTGAGTCATACGCGCGAACGTTAAAAATGAGAGCGCACATACACGCATCACCTTGCTGTGTGGCATTTTAGTAATCTGGCAACCTGTGTTGGCCTTTTCTTTTGTTTTCGCGCCGAGCAATTCTCTAGCTTAATTTGTATTTAATAATTCGATTGAACAATGAATTAAAAGTAAAGTAAAACTTATATTAAGTAAAACCCTTTTGTACAACCAGCTACCAAAGCAATGTCAGCCTGAATATTATTATTAATTTACCCACACATTCCCAAGTATATATATATATGAATATTATTAGACTAACTCTTGTTCCAAAGCTAACCGAACAGTTATTGGGCCCAAGATCTTGTTGCAGGTAGTACTGAGTGGTAAAATACATAATTAAGCCTTGAAAAGTGTGTATATTAACGGTGACATTTTTGTGTAAAGGCTTTTTGATTCTTCTTTTGACTTAATGATGAATTTGAATTGAATTTTTAGAATTTAAATATTAATATATTAAATGAAATGTGTACGACTAAATAAATATCTTTTGCTTTTAAATGTCTAATATGACAAACTAAATAAACCTGAATCTGTCTAAGTACATAAAGCCAATGAATTATCGAGGTTAAACATGAAGTAACGTTTACTTTAGGGGTAATGCCAATAAGGTTCCATGCATTACCAAGGTAGGGAGGGTATAGAGGAACGCGTGATCAATTCCAACTAGGATCACGTCCAAAACATCGTGTCTACAAGCTCCTGCTACCAGCTATACCGTTTTGGGGATATTTATTTTGAGATTTTGTTGTTTTGTATTGATTGGAGTAGCGTCAGGAAGTGCACTTAACTTTTATCTAGTGGTGAGTGGTGAAAACAAAGGGATAGGAAAAACCCCGACCCCAATACCGGCGAGCTGAGCACAGAGCGCTGTATAGTGCACTAAACCTCCGATTCCCTCTCCAACCGAGGCTGTAGCCCGAACAAAATTCGCAGCCGTACCATTACAGGCGCCACTGTGCGATGCACACTGTGGTGCGAGACCCCAATAGTGACGATCAAATCAGATGTCAAAAAAATATAAACATTTTATAATTTTGTATTTTGATAAATAAAAGCAAAAAAAATAACATTTGGACTTTCCGTATAGTATTTTTTTTTTAAACATTATTTTTCTTTTGCAAAATCGGTAATGTTTCATTCAAAGCGCTGAAAATTTACCCCGAATAGTTGTATTGTATTTATTTAGACTAATCTATTAAGAATACTAAGAATTGATGGACTTTATAGTAAATATGCGACAAAAACACAATTCTGAAAATGAAAAAAAACCTTGTATTGCTTGTATTTATTAAATAAGAAAAGTTTATATGTATACAAGAAAAAAAAACAAGAAAGGAAGCTAGCTTCGGCCAGCCGAAGCTTATATACCCTTGCAGATCATTCCTATTCATTTACAAAAACATTAAAGTTCAATTAATTTGCGTATATGTTACAATAATCCAAATTTTAGCTGCTTTCGTATTACTTTGGCATTAGTTTTTTGATCCTTCCTATAGCAGCTATATACTATAGCCGTCCGAATTTGGTATAAATTTAATACGAAATTTTGAAACGTTTTTCAACGAACGAACCGAACTGTTGAACGGACGTGTTTTTGATAGCTCCGAAGAAAATCAAGTTTTTACCTAGTATCTTAGGCCAAAAAATCTAATCTCCGGTGTAATATTGGAACAATTTCCTGCCCTCACTGTGAACACTGTGAATTGTGGATCGCCACTGACCGTGCAAAGTTTCAATCGATTTAAAACAATTTATAATCACAAACTTCGATCTGCACTTGTTTTGTTGTCTTTGTGCATCAAACCGGGCATCTACACTTGTGTGTGAGAATCGAACATCGTTTTTCCGCCTTCTTCAACTACCACCGCACCTCTACATAATCACTTGCCTTACACGTACGCAGTAACCATGTCTGTGACTGTTGCTCCATCTACCAAACGTCTGCGTAGCAACAACAACAACTGCAACGGGATAACCAACGAGCGTGTGTCCGATGCGCCGTCATCTCAGCTGCTGGAGATGCTCAACTTGCGTCTTCTAGAGCCAACACAAAAACTTACTGGCCTGGTGCCAGACTCGGAGCAGCGGATTCTTGGTGGCCATTTGACTCGTCTGGATGAAATCGCAGTTGATCTAAAGCTGGTGGGAGAGCGGGTTGCGAGCGTGGAGGCTGAGGTTGCCGAGATACGATCTGACAGGATTAAGGTGAACGAGCGTATCAACAACCTGGATCATCAGGTCTGCGAACTGTTCACATTGAAGGAGAGAGTTGGCGAGTTAGAAGCCAAACTATCTTCTCAGCAAATGGCAACTCAGGCCTGCAAATTACGCATGCACGGAATACCATTTTTAGAGGGTGAAAATCTGAAGACTCTTTACCACAAACTCTGCTTTTCGCTGCAGCTCACTCCGCCGCCGAAGTTTACCGAAATTTTCCGGGCCAGAAAAACACAAAGATCTTCAGTGGACCCGGTGATCATTATAAAAATGGAAAATTACCACGAAAAAATCACGCTGTTACGCTGCATCGGAGCTTACCGGCGCACGGCTAAACAACAACTTAGCTTACAGCTGATTGGGTTCGACTCACAAGCAGCTCTTTATATTAATGAGCAGCTTTTAAGAGAGCACTACATAATCTTTAAAGAGGCAATGAAACTAAAAAAGCATACAATTTTGTCAGCCGTCTTTACTCGCAGAGGCTTTGTGCATGTCCGCTGCGGTAACAATATGTTATACCGCATTGAGCGCATGGATGAGCTTTCAGCGCTCTCTCGCGATCTGAGCGCACAAACACAAACCGCTCTTCCCCTCTCTTCTACATCGGGTACAACGTCTGCTGCTTCATCTGGATCGCATGATAGGGCTGGTGCTCTTAACAGTGAGAGCTTTCGGTCCTAAAATTTTACCTTTATATTTATTTTCATATTTATCTGTAGTATTCATGCCTTTATATTTAATTATTGTTAATTGTCAAAAGTTTGCAACTATCTCGTTATCTGCTAAATTTATCTTTTTTTCTAAAGCGCGCTTCCCAGTAGGTCCTCAACATGTTCGACCAGACTGAAGTAGGTAGTTCCATAGCTGCGAGTTTGATAAGAATCTTAGCTAAGCACAAAAAGGGAATTAAGGTCGTTCACATTAATGCACAGAGTCTTTTGAAAAAAATTGATGAGTTTAGGTACTTGTTTGTCCAGTCTAATGTTGATGTTATTTGCGTGTCTGAAACTTGGTTCTTGCCCGATTTTAGTGATTTGTCTATTGCGTGTGATGACTATGTTGTTTATCGTGCAGAGCGTTATAGTCATGCTGGTGGTGTCGCTATTTATGTGAACAAAAAATTAAATTCTACCGTTAAATGTAAGCATCCAATCGATAGCGAAATTGAATATTTATTTTTAGAACTTTCAGGTAAACATCTTTCTTCAAAAGCACTAATAGGATGCATTTACCGGCTGAATCGTACTGTGGACTATTCCCCCTTAGTAAATGTTCTGCGTGAAATATCTGTTGAATATACAGATGTTATTATTGCAGGCGACTTTAATGGCAATATCCTAAAGAAAAAACATCTGCTTGATAGTCTCGAATCTATAGGCTTGACTTCAGTTAATTTATACACTCCTACACATATTACCGACACCTGTGATACTCTTCTTGACCTTTTCTTTGTTAATGTCCTTAGTAAGATTTTATTGTATGACCAAGTCTCTGTACCAGTTTTCTCTAAGCATGACCTCATCTTTCTGACGTGTGATTTGACCTTAGCTTATAATTCTGACACTTTCGAATTTAGGGACTTCAAAAATATTAACTACACAGAACTGGAAGTAGAATATAATAATTGTGATTGGACGTCCATATATATGTCTCCCAATATCGAGCATCAATTGAACATTTTTAATAGCAACATTGAGTACCTTTATAACAAATGTGTGTTAATAAGGGAAAAAACTATCCATCCAAAGCAAAATCCTTGGTTTACCCATAATATTAAAAAAAATATAGCGATCCGTGATGCTTTCTACAATAAGTGGAAACGATATAAGACAGAATTTTTTAGAATGCAATACACTCGGGCGCGCGATAATGTCCGGCAGATCATCAGATCTGCAAAGTGCGAATTTTATGGGTCCAAATTTCAAAATTTATCTACTAAAAAAACTTGGCGTGAACTTAAAAATATTGGAATTGGTAACACCAAGCAGCTGGCCCAACACCAAGTGAACGTCAACGATTTGAACAGGAAGTTTGTGCAATTCGATGTACCTGAAGCTACATGTAACAAGTACCTGAATGCCTTACCAGACTGTGATAATAGATTTAGTTTTATGTGCGTTAGCCAATGTGATGTTCTTGAATGTTTACTTAAGGTGAAGTCAAACGCTGTAGGCCTGGATGGCATTAGCCCAAAATTTATTAAATTATTATTACCATTACTCCTTAGCCATATAACACACATTATGAACACTGCAATTACCACATCCACTTTTCCCTCTGCATGGAAGTACGCGAAAATTGTACCTATCCCGAAAAGTCAAACGGAATTCAGACCCATATCCCTACTTCCTTACTTGTCAAAAATTTTTGAAAACATATTGGCGGCACAGATACAACCCTTTATGGATGACCCTTCCATGCTTAGTGAAAAGCAATCTGGTTTTAGGAAAAATAGGAGCTGTGTTAATGCCATTACAGATGTAGTTGAGGACATTCGATCGAGGCTTGATAAAAACTGGATAACGTTCTTGACTCTACTTGATCACAGCAAGGCTTTCGATACCGTCAACCATAGTATTCTATGCACAAAGCTAAAAAAAACCTTTTAAATTTTTCCGACTCTGCAGTCATGCTCATGAGGTCCTATCTAACAGGTAGACAACAAGCAGTCGTATCTGGGAGTTGTTGTTCTAGCTTTGTTTCGGTGCCTAGAGGCGTTCCCCAAGGATCTGTGCTAGGGCCTTTATTGTTTTCCATCTATTTTAATGATTTACCCAATGTTCTGTCCCCTTGTGATGTCCATCTATACGCTGATGATGTGCAGTTTTATGTTAGTAAGCCTCTATGTCAAGTCAATGATTGTATTAGTATGTGTAATACGCTGCTTTTCAAAATTAATACCTGGGCCACAGAAAACGGACTATGTCTAAACCCAAAAAAAAGCAAATGCGTAATTATCTACAAAAAACCCTTCGATACATCGCAACTCCCCAATTTAATAATTGGAAATAGCCCTATCAAATACGAAGAATCGGCAGGCAACCTGGGTATTACCTTTAACAACACGTTAACATGGAGCAAACATATCTCCAGAGCAACTGGGCGAACATATGGGCTTCTGAGACAGCTTTCTACTTCTCAGTCGTTCTTGCCAACCCAACTTCGAATGCTAGTGGCCAAAACAATCTTGGTTCCCACCATGCATCAAGAGTATGGAGGAACTTTCGTCACTCATGTCTGTTAATCATTCGCCTGATCCACTTTCTACATCTCTCACTAACGCTTCGGCTGGAACCGAAGCTGATAGCTATCGTTCTTAATCGTAAAAATTGTATCCTCCTAATTAAGATAGGTCTAAAAATAGTTTACTTTGATAAATTAAGAACTTATACTTTGAATATTGAGATTGCGCCCCTAATAACCATTGATAACAACAATGCAGAATGAGGATTCCATAGCTAGTGCCATGATAAAAACTATTAGTAACTATAAAAATGGTCTCAAAATCGTTCATTTAAATGCACAAAGTCTGTTAAAAAAGATTGATGAGTTTAGATTCCTTTTCACCCAGTCTAATGTCGATGTGATATGTGTGTCTGAAACGTGGTTTGTACCTGATCTGTGTGATTCGTCTATTGTCTGTGAAGGCTATAATGTTTATCGATCCGATCGTATTGGTCATGCAGGAGGTGTGGCTATATATGTGAATGTGCAGCTGAAATGTAAAGTGGTACTTAAACAGCCAATTGACAGTATTATTGAATACATTTTATTAGAAATTCCCAATAAATCCCATGGAAGAACCCTTCTTGGTTGCATATATATAGACCGAATCGGGCAATTGACTACGGTTCATTAAAACTGAAAGTTTTAATGGTTTTAGTGGTTTCAGATATTTCGCTGGAGTACACTGACATCATATTGGCAGGCGATTTCAACAGTAACCTATTCTCAGAAAGCCATTTCGTGGATAACTTTAAATCCCTTGGTCTGTACTCAGTAAACGAAACGATTCCCACGCACTATAGCAACCACTGTGATACATTACTTGACCTATTTCTTATCAATGACCCCAGCAAAATCATACATTATGACCAGGTTTCAGTACCAGCCTTCTCCAGCCTAATATTTTTAACATATGACTTGACCTTTGACTACACAATTAATTCTTTTACGTATAGACTACAAAAATATAAACTGTGATGAATTGAAGACTGAATTTTTCTGTTGTGATTGGTCATGTATTTACAATCTTTGTCATGTAGACTGTCAATTAGATGTTTTAACCAACAATATCCAGTATTTGTTCAACAAGTTTGTGCCCCTAAGGACCAAGGTGATTAAGCCAATGCCAAATCCGTGGTTCAGTAGCGAAATTAAAAACCTAACCCGTCAGCGAGATGTAGCTTACCTCCGGTGGAAACGATACAAAACTGATGAATATCGCAAGCAATACAAAGAGGCTAGGGTAAAAGTAAACAAAAAGATAAAATCAGCAAAGAGAGAGCACTATAATATACAATTTAATAACTGTGTTAACTCAAAGAATAGATGGACCAAGCTAAAACAGTTAGGTATTGGAAAATGTAAACAGCAGACAGAGTCTGAGGTGGACGTTGAATTAATAAACAAAAAGTTTCTGGAAATAGATGTACCTGAAGCAACATGCAATTCGTACCTGAATACTCAACCCCTCTGTGATACTAGTTTTAGCTTCACATGTATAAATCAAAGTGATGTCCTAGATAGTATTCTGCATGTCAAGTCCAATGCTGTAGGTCTCGATAATATGTGTCCAAAATTTGTAAAGCTTTTGCTCCTCTTAATGTTGCCCCATGTTACATATATTTTTAACACTGCTATTACTACGTCTTCATTTCCGAGAATATGGAAAAACGCTAAAATATTCCCAATTCCCAAGCTAAACAATGACTATAGGCCTATTTCAATATTACCTTTCCTATCAAAAGTCTTTAAAAATCTTATGTCCTCTCAGATTCAACTTTACTTAGCTAATAATTCCTTACTAAATGAAAAACAACCTGGATTCCGTAAGAAAAGGAGTTGTATTACTGCAATCACTAATATTGTTGAGGATATAAGACAAAAACTGGATGGGAACTGCGTAACGTTTCTAACGCTCCTTGACCATAGTAAGGCTTTTGATTCTGTGAATCATAATATTCTCATTACCAAGCTTAGAAACATGTTTCATTTCTCGACTAATGCGACAAAGCTTATTAGGTCGTACTTAACGAATAGATATCAAGCGGTCGTCTCTCGGACGCAAGTTTCGTCCCTCCGAAACTTAACCAGGGGAGTGCCACAGGGATCTGTGCTAGGCCCTTTATTGTTTTCTATGTATGTCAATGATCTCCCTAGTATCCTGTCTGAGTGTGAAGTACATTTATATGCTGACGATGTTCAAATGTTGTCAATCATTGAAATATGGGCAAAGGAAAATGGCTTGGGTATAAATCCGAAGAAATCGAAGTGCTTGGTAATTGGTAAAAAGCCAATTTCAACACTTTCACTTCAAAAATTATATATAAACCATACGCCGATAAACTATGAAGTGAGTGCAGTTAATCTGGGGATAACATTTAACAATACTTTATCTTGGAGCAACCACATAGTCAAAGCGACAGGACGTACATATGCTCTGTTAAGAAAACTTTCATTTACCAAATCGTTTCTATCTGAGGAAGTTCGATTATTAATCGCCAAAGTTATCCTCATGCCCACTCTCTTTTATGGCATCGAAATTTTTGGTCATTGTGATGCGCGGGATATGCGCATATTAACTATAGCTTTTAATTCAATTGTCCGTTATGTGTTTAACTTAAGACGTTTTGACCATGTATCACAAATGACATTTAAATTACTTGACCTTAATTTGACCTCCTGGATCGATTTTAGAACTTTAACATTCTTCCATAAAATAGTAACGAGTGGAGAACCAAATTATCTTTTTAATAAGCTTACCCCAGCAACATCCCTAAGAACCAAAAATTACATATGCCCTCGAGTACAAACACTGTGTTCGAGAAGGCAATTTTTCATAAATGGTATTCGGCTATGGAACAATCTACCGCACCAATTCAAAAGAATTAGGAGCGCAACTCAATTTTACAATAAAGTTAAAGATAATTTAAGATCGCAAGTTTAATTAAAAATAACAATAAAATACAATAATAATATATAAAAATAATAATAATAATAAAAATATTTAAAAATAATAAAAATGATAAAAAAAAAAAAAAAAACAAAAATAAAAAAATAATATAATAGTAATTTGAAAACTACAAAATATTTGATGTTAGTAATTAAGTAATTAAGTAAGTAAGTTAGGAAAATTGTTTAAATATTTTAAAAATAATAAGTTAAAAATATCAAATCAATGTGACTAGCGACATAATTAAAATTAAATAAATTACGGTGTTGAGATTTTTGGGCACTGCGACACTCAAGATACTCAAAAATTAACTGTTGCTTGTAATTCGATCGTCAGTTACGTGTTTAATCTTCGTCGCACTGACCACACTTCCCACCTAGTCAATAATGTTCTTGACCTTAGCCTTAGTCAGTGGATTGACCTCAAAACATTAACTTTTATTCATAAGATTGTGTGCACCCGTGAACCGTCTTACTTGTTTCAGAAACTTCTTCCAGCTCAATCGCAAAGAACACATAATTTTATTATCCCTCGATATAAAACCTTATGATCGAAGAGACAATTTTTTATCAATGCAATTCGCCTATGGAACTATCTCCCACATGCTATCAAAACCATTAGAAGCGCGTCTCAATTTAAATCGAAAATCAAAGAACTGATGTTAGATCAAAATTAGTTGCAAACTTATAACTTATAATCAAGTTATCAACCCTACTTTGTTAGATTTTAAGTATCACTCTTAAATTAAATTATTCTTGTTACTCAATCCGATGTGACTAGCGCAATAAACATAAGTTTTTACTTGTAGCGTTAGGATATAAACAAATAAAAATTGAAATTGAAATTAAAGAAAAGCCATATCCCAGAGGAGAAGAGAATGTAATAAAAGTCAACAAAGACATAATTTTTTTCCTATTAATTTCCATTTAATTTTCCGACCGTTCCTATGGCAGCTATATGATAGGGCTGCAGGGCATGAGGTTTGCACAAATCCCTAGCCAAATTGAGACAGTACTACTGGCCAGGGATGGCGGTAGATGTGCAAAAGGTAGTGAGAGAGTGCGAGGTCTGTAAGATCAAATGACCACCAACAAAAATAACCGACCACCGATGGGAGAACAAAGGGTCACGGAACGGGCCGGTCAAAGGTTGTTTATCGACTTTATGGGGCCGTATCCTAAAACAAAAACTGGGAACTCGGTGATTTTTGTATGCCTCGAGCATTTCTCCAAATTTATCTGGCTGCAGCCTATGAGACATACAGTGGCATCAGAGGTAGTCAAATTCCTCGAAACCCGAATTTTCCATCAAAACGGAGTACCCGAGTACATACACTCTGACTGGAAAACAATTTGTGTCTCAAATGTTTGCCGAGCTAATGACCCGCTACGGTATCCGACACGTTAGAACAGGGATCTACTCCCCGCAAGTGAATACAGCGGAGAGGGTAAACCGATCGGGGCTCCAAATTTTGCGGGCAACGATTGCATCGGATCAGCGAAATTGGGATACCCAATTAAGCCGAATAGAATGTACCCTTAGGAGTGGCAGACACGAATCAATAGGCGTGGAACCCTACTTTGCCATGTTTGGGACACAAACGGCACTGCATACCCGATCTTAAGAAAGCTGGGTGGAATCCAGACTGGAGACCCAGAGTTAAGCCTACCAGATAAAATGGACCCATGAACGGGCAGAAAAGGCTTATAACACCCGCAGCAAACCGGTAGAATTTTCCGTTGGACAAGTTGTCTATCGAAAAAACTACCGGCAGAGTAACAAAGCTGAGGGATACAATGCCAAGCTTGGCCCGAAAAGGATTCGCTGTGTTGTACTCCAGCGTAAGGGCAAGGCGTTATACGAGCTGGGGAACGTCAGGGGAAAGAGCGTTGGCATATTCCATGCCAAAGACCTCTATATCGCTTTAGCTCCCTCTGGATGAAATCCGGCTCGCCGGATCCACAAGCTTCGGGCCATGGTATGGGACAACCTGTCGTTTCTGGCATTCGGCACGGAATGGCTTTCTGGGCTCCAGAGGAGCCTAGAAGTACTGAAGGATGATCTTCAGCTACGCAGGATCCCAATCCTGCGGGAGCCCGAGGAGGTGGACAAGAACCACGACCTCCAAAGCGGAATAAGGACACTGAGACATGAAAGGAAGCAGGACAAAAATCAGCTATGGCAAGAGCGAAAAAGGAATTGAGTGAGAGGGAAGATGAGCACGCAGGGAGAAGAGTTCTCGTTCCATGGACACTTCGATTTGAACTCTTGCCGCGATCGGGACTCGCTTCGCGAATTAAAATGAATAATACCGAAAATGTCAGTTCTCCGATATCAGAAGTGGGATCGGCCCGGCCCCAAGACAGTGCAAGTGTTATGGCTGCATTGGAGGCTCAGAATCGTGCGTTAATGGAACTTGTGAAAAAAATGAACACAACAAGTGGGTCGGTATCGTAAGTAAAAAATACTTCAATAATGTTGCCAAAAATTCGATCCTGATAGTGCGGGCGCTGATGCAAGTGCGTGGTGTAATACCGTCAAATAGATTTTCGCTGAGCACATGCTCACAGGAAGTGCTCTTGTCATGGCCCTAAGCAGGTTAGCGAAAATTTTTTTCAGTGGCAAATCTATAGAATTGGAAGAACTCGTCGTGTCCATCGTTTTGACACACATTTCCAACTTGGATCCTCGCATTTTGAAATCGATGTTTTCGGTTACCGTTAAAACCCGCAACGATCTACAACAACAATTAAAGGCACTTGTTTATGCAAGGCGAAGCGAATCTGTGGGTGGCCACGAAGTCGACAGGAAGAAGATGAAGATGCCATCTCAAGTTAAGTGTCATCACAGTGGGCGAATTGGGCATAAAATCGCCGACTGTCTAAAACGGCGAAGTGAAGACCGAAACCGGACCAGCGTAGCTTCAGGCCAAAAGCCTCGTCCACAGAACAACAGGACATGCTTCAAATGCGGGGAGCTGGGACATTACGCTTCGGATTGCCCAAAGAATCGTCACAACCAACAAGAAGTCGACGCTAGCAAACGTGTGAACTTAGTGGTCATAGAACCTAAAGGCATTCTTAAACAATTTGGTGAGTCCATTCCATTTTGTTTCGATTCAGGCGCTGAATGTTCTCTTGTAAAGGAAAGCGTAGCGGCAAAGTTACAAGGAAAACGTCTATCTAACTCAGTGGTTTTAAGGGGTATTGGATGTGAGCCTGTATGGACTACAACGCAGATCCTCTGTAATGTTAATATTAACGAACATTTTGTAGAAATAATGCTTCATGTTGTATTGGATAAGTTTCTTAATTTTGATATTCTTATTGGACGAGATATTTCAAGTCAAGGCTTTGGTGTTGTAATCGAAGCAAATAAATTCGATATTTATAAATCGAAAATTGTGCAAGCGCTGTCGTACGATTTAAGTTTGGTAAATCGATTCAATTTCAATAATGACTTAAATGGGTTAGAAAAAGAAAGATTAACCGAAATATTGGGAAAATATTCTAAATCGTTTATTGAAGGCATTCCACACACACGAGTAACAACAGGTCTACTTAGTATACGTCTTAGTGATCCGAATAAAACTGTTCAGCGTCGCCCATATAGGCTAGGTGAAGAAGAAAAGGCCAATGTAAAACGAATGATAGACGAATTGTTATCCGCCAAAGTTATACGCCCGAGTAGTTCCCCTCTTTTCTAGCCCGATGATGCTGGTCAAAAAGAAGAATGGTACAGATCGCTTATGCGTTGACTACAGGGAATTAAACTCAAATACCGTGGCGGATAAATATAATATACCACTAATTTCTGATCAAATAGCTCGTATGCGGGGAGCCATGTTCTTTTCATGTTTAGATATGGCGAGTGGCTTTTATCAAATTCCACTTAGCCCTGACTCGATCGAACGTACGGCATTTGTAACGCCCAAGGGGCAGTATGAATTCCTCGCAATGCCGTTTGGGCTAAAAAACGCGCCATCGGTATTTCAACGCAACATAATGAAGGCGTTGGGAGCGCTAGCCCATTCATTTGTCATCGTTTACATTGATGGCGTTTTGATAGCCGCAGAAACAAAAGAACAGGCAATGGAAGACTAAATCAAGTTCTTCAAATCCTAATAGAAGCAGGTTTCTCCTTTAATATAAACAAGTGTACGTTCCTGACTCAGCAAATTGACTATTTAGGCTATGAAGTTAGTGCGGGAGAAATTCGACCAAACAGTCGAAAAATAAAAGCTCTTGTAGAACTACCTCCTCCGCAAACGGTACCTCATTTAAGGCAATTTAACGGTTTAGCTTCCTACTTTCGCCAGTTCGTGCCAAAATTCTCAGAAATGTTAAAACCATTGTTTCTATTAACTTCCCAAAAATGCTAGAAATTGGCTTGGCAAAGCGAACATGAAACCAACATGATTGGTTACGGGGCCATTTTGTTACACAGGATAGACAAGAAGCCGCATGTCATCGAGTACTTTAGCAAATGTACAACGCCAGTGGAGTCAAAATATCATTCGTACGAATTAGAAACCCTTGCTGTTGTAAATGCAGTAAAGCACTTTAGGCATTATCTACAAGGTCTAGAATTTGTCATCTTTACAGACTGCGATTCATTAAGGGCAAGTCGTTCCAAAGCAACATTGACACCTAGGGTACATCGGTGGTAGGGGTACTTGCAAGCTTTCCAATTTCGCATTGGGTATAGGAAAGGGGAGAGAATGGCACATGCTGATTTTTTAAGCCGTAATCCACTTCCCGCTGAAAAGAATACACAATTAGAAAAGGTAGTTGAAAAGAGAGTTAATCTGACGGAGGTCTCTGACAATTGGTTACTTGCTGAGCAGCAACGCGACCCAGAAGTATCGGAAATAATTGAAAAATTACAAAATGATGAGTTGGAGGAAGAACTACTTAAAACTTACGAGTTGAGGAAGGGCATGCTTCATCGAAAAATTCAACGAAACGGTAGAACACGTTGCTTACCCGTAATACCCAGAGCTTACAGATGGGCTGTAATAAACCATGTACACGAAGCTGTAATGCACTTAGGTAGGGAAAAGACATTAGACAAAGATTGATCTTCATTTTATTGCTACAGGTGCCAGTCGAGCTAACGGGCAGGTTGAGCGAGTTATGGGGACACTTAAAAGTATGCTAACTGCAGTCGAAACAAGTGTTGACTTGTCCAATTAGCCGTGAACAGTACAGCAAATCGAGTGACCAAAATAAGCCCCTTGGAGTTAATGATCGGCAGGGAGGGTAGACCATTTGGTTTGTTGCCCATCTATGAAGTTGAGGAAGTAGTAGACAGGGATAAAGTAAGGGTGCAGGCCAAGGAAAATATTGAAAAGTATGACAAAAAAAGGTTCGATAAAACAAAGGCTAAAATTGTAAAGCACCAGGTTGGTGACTATGTTTTAATAAGAAATGAAGAGAAACCAAGCAAAACTCGATCCGAATATTAACGGTCTCTTTGAAATAATTGAAGTTTTAGAGGGTGTACTGGTCACCCTCTAAAACTTCAATTATTTCAAAGAGACCGTTAATATTCGGATCGAGTTGAAGTCTCTAACAAGTAAGCGTCAATATAAGTATGCACATGAACACCTGCGGTCCTTGCCGAATATAGA
Source organism: Drosophila pseudotakahashii (assembly GCA_035046095.1). NCBI lineage: Eukaryota > Metazoa > Arthropoda > Insecta > Diptera > Drosophilidae > Drosophila > Drosophila pseudotakahashii. The sequence goes on along the minus strand of JAWNOE010000156.1, from coordinate 123,134 downwards.
AGTACTGGCAGAGATTGATGAATGCAGATTTGATAATGCAATTGTTGAAGATGTGCAGACCCAAAGTGGACAAAATGAATTGTAAGAATGTTGTATGTAAGGCTGCACCGAGATCCTGTGTGGATGTACGGCGGGAGTCTGTGAAATGCTGCACCATGATCCTGTGGGGATGCTTGGCGGGAGCTTATGTGAGGCTGCACCATGATACTCTGTTGACGCATGGCGGGAGTCAGGAGGACGAGTTAGTTTTTAAAAGTACAATTGGAAAGTAAGAAAAAAATGTGAAAAACGACATGATCAAAAAGTTATCAAGAATGAATGTTTTGAATGTACCCTTGAAAATGAATAATTCAAATAAGTTAAGTTTAAGTTTCTGTTAATAAATGAGTGAAAAGCATAGCACTTAGATGCTTATTATTATTAGTAATGCTTATTGGGTTGTAAACATCATACACGAGGACGTGTGTCTGTTAATAAGGCCGCGTCGCAGTTCTTGGAATTATTTAAATTATAGAAACCGTTGTCTTATTTGGTTGATTCCATAATTCCTAGAAGGCGACCTTTTCCTAGAATACAAAGTATTAGTTCTCTCTTGAGAGCGAGTGCGGAGTATTAGCGAGACGGAGTTTCCAGATCGTTTGAATTGGCATAACTGTCGAGTGTGGCCCGGTTGCGCAAGAGCGAGAAATGAATTGAGTGAGAGGGAAGATGAGCACGCAGGGAGAAGCGTTCTCGTTGCACGGACACTTCGATTTGAACTCTTGCCGCGATCGGGACTCGCTTCGCGAATTAAAATGAATAATACCGAAAATGTCAGTTCTCCGATATACTTTATAGGGTCGGTAGTCCGGTAGTGTTCTTCTCTTTTCGACCGCCGTGATAGCCAGACGTACAATCCGTCCGCGTTTTTAATTCGCTTTTTGGAAAAGTTCAAATCACAGTGAACATAACGCGTAACTGGCCAAAATATCAGTCGCAGTTGCGGTTTACAGAAAAATTCTGATGTAAGTGAAAGCTAACAAAAAGGCAGAAATTTTCCAATTTTTAACCCCAAAATATTCCTTAGATTATTTTCTTCCGGGTCACAATTGGCGTAAAAGCCACGTTTAAACCCAATCTTACTGACGCCGCAGAGAAGTGCCCTCTGAGGCTTAAAAGTTGTAATACCTTGCTGGGAACGACGACTGCAAAATTCCAAGCCATCTTTTCGTACTGCGGGGGCATGATCAGCAGGTAGATGGAAATAATCTCTGGGGGAAAACTATGAACTTGTGCTTATAAGGCTTTAATTTGTTTTAGATTGTGCCCACATAAATTTCGCGTTTAATTAAGCAAGATCTAAGGCGTTTAAAGGGAGATTCTATCGACATAACCTTCAAGCAAAGGTATCATGTGGAATGGCAGTCTAGACCTTATTTTTTTGAGTAATCGCCTATCTAACCAAATCCGTACAACCATGTCTGATTCCGGAAAATAAAAAAGAAATCGGCCTACTAAATCCCAAAATAATTTTTCCTCAACAAGCAAAAATTTATAATCGCGCACCAAAAGCTTAAAATTTTCCAATTCACCGGTTCAGATTCGTGGGGTAGGTGAAGGTGATGGCTGCTCGCCGTTCTCTTGGTTGTTGCAGGTCCGTTGTCGTGGCTTCCAGTTGACGAATCGCCTTCGGAGACTATATGCCATAATCAATATTATTGATATCGCTAACGCAGCATATGCGGCTACTTGATGATGCTGCACACTAGTAAATTGAGTTGACCATGCGGTATCCTCTAGCTTAGCCAGCCGCTGTTGTAGACGATCCAGTTCGTCTGATTCAGATGGTTGGATTGCAATCTCTCGAGCTGACTATGATGTACCTTCCACAACGGGCGTTGTTATATTGCCAAAACGAATGTACGCTAAATGAGATTCGGTGATCATCGTGCAAATGCTTGCTGTAAGTGATCGCCTTGATATCTGCCTCGCTCCTTGTTGAGGGTTGCTAGTTGCCGTGCCGAGTCGTTCATAGAATATTCCGGGCTGATTGGGGAACTGGGTTACATTTGTTGGCTGCCCCATTGCGAGCGGATGAATAAGTAACATTGCTAGTAACGTTGGTAGAACTGGAATTTTTACTTTCTTCAGTACTGGGACCTCTTCTGCAACCATTGCTCCTTCGATAGAACTGTCTGGCAATACGCCAGATGCAGTTTTTACGTCTACTACACGTATGTAATTATATTTGCCAGGATATGTCTTGACTATTTTTCCCATCGGCCAACTCTTTACCGACAGGTTATCTCCCTTTATTAGTACAAGTAGCCCTTTCTTGACATTCTGCGACATGGTGTTCCATTTGTTGTGCATTTTAAGTTTTTGAAGGTATTCCATGGACCACTGCTTCCAGAATGCGTGCTTAAGTCTGGACACTAATGTTAATGATGCGGTGGCTGTGACTGATACTAGTAACCGTTTCGCAGATTTTACTGCAGCTTCCCACAGCCCGCCGAAAGATGGAGCTCGGGCGGTATGAACTTAAAATCCACCTGTCTCTGATTGCAATGGTGGATGATCTGGGCTTGTGCCTTATCCGTGAAGATCGCTTCTTCTAAGACCTTTAGTTTATTGTTGGCGCCGACGAAGTTGGTTGCGTTTTCGCAGTGGATGGTCTGGCACCTTTCACGTCGACTCAAGAACCGTCGAAGAGCACCTAAGAATGCATCAGTTGTCAGGTCGCTTACCAACTCTAGATGTACTGCCTTCGTAGCGAAACAGCAAAAAACTGCAATATACGCCTTGTCTGGTCTTTTTCCACGGAGTTTATGGTGAATCCAAAATGGCCCGCAGTAATCAACACCAGAGTTGAAGAAAGGTCGAGCTTGTGTTACCCGGTCGACTGGCAGATTGCCCATGATTTGCTGCATTAGTTTGGGCCGTGCCTTTGTACACTTGACACAACAGTGTATAACGCTTCTCGCCTTTGTTTTATCAATTATGATCCAGTATTGCTGTCTGGCAATGGCTCTTAACGCTTGTGCACCGCAATGCATATTCTCTTCATGCATTTCTCGCAACAGCATACTTACCATTGGATCATTGTAAGGAAGCAGGATTTGGTGCTTTGCGTGATAATTAAATTTAGATTCTTCTAGTCTCCCTCCGACTCTGATGAGACTATCCTTTCCGATCATGGGGGATAGGGAGCAGAGAGCGCTCTTTTTGTCCACGGCCTTGTGGGTAACAAGATGCTTGTACTCACATGCAAAGTCAATTTTCTGAATAGTGCGCAGTATGATAGTACGAGCGTGAGTCAGTTCACCAATACGAAGGGTGGTTGTACTTGTTATATTTCTTTTGTAACAGAAACGCATCATATATACGCCACAATTCTTTGTAATTTTCGAAAACTGTTGCTATGGTTGCAGTTATAGAGTTTTTCCCCTGTCTAATCCTGATATGTTGGAAGACCCACTTGTTTGGTTCGCCGTTCAAGATCACTTGGACCGATTACTGGCATGTTAATCCATTTGTCCCTTGAACCGTGTAAAAAGAGTGGTCCATACAGCCAGAGTTTATGTTCTGATAATTTCCTGGCTGCAATTCCTCTAGCACATCTGCTGGATTGTTCGCTGAGGACACGTGTCGCCATTGAGATGGATCTGAGACAGCTTGGATTTTGGCTATACGATTTGAGACGAACGTGTGGTATGTCGCTGACGAAGCGTTTATCCAGGACAAAACAAGAGAGAACGCTATAGTCGGGTACCCCGACTATCAGATACCCGTTACTCAGCCAAAGTGAGTGCGAACGGTCCGATTTGAAATATTTCTTCTACATTTCGATAGGTATTGATAAATACAATAAAACTGCATTTTTACTTTTCCAAAATCTTTAAAGGTGTGGGCGGCAGACACTTTTTAAACTCGTTTATTGTGGTCGTTAGGCGATTGTGGGCGTTAGAGGGGGCGTGGCCCCCGGCTGAAACAAACTTGCGCTGCGTAGGAAGCCAAAGAATATGTGTGGGTAATCCCAACTCTCTAGCTTTTGTAGTTTCTGAGATCTCAACGTTCATCCGGACGGACAGACGGACATGGCTAGATCGACTCGGCTAGTGACCCTGATCAAGAATATATATACTTTATAGGGTCGGAAACGCTTCGTTCTACCTGTTACATACTTTTGCACCAATACAATATACCCTTTTACTCTACGAGTAACGGGTATAACTACCGTAGAGTCAGTCCAAAAGTATCCAGATGCCCTTTCGATCGGTAGCCGCAAATCCTTTCTTACTCTGTGTGTTAGCTCAGCGCCCAACAGCGCTGAACATAGTTTAAGGCGAGGCAACGTTTCTTTCGTGGATGGAGCCACTCGTGACTTGGAGCAAAGAAGTCGTACCGAAATTTGATTGTTTTTGTAGGTAGCTCTTATATAAGTTAATACCCTAAAAATAGAACAATAAAAAATAATAAAAATAAAATAAATTCTTGCACAGTTCATTGCCCATTTGCAATATCATTGTGCAAGAACTACCAATCAACCCCATCATCACTTCTGAATTTCTGAGAAACTGTTCCCCACCTCCATATTCGACGACAGACGATTGGAACAGTGCTGAGCTTTGCCCCCACCTGCGTCTCCAACACCACACAAGCCCGAGAGCGCTGAACTATGTCCAAAACCCCCGCTACCAACTTTTTGATTTCGCTGACTCCACTGCAACTCGCCGTCGTTTCCGCTGCCAACCGCTGACGTCCCCGCTGCCGTCGCTGCCACCCGCTGACGTCACCGCTGCCGTCGCTGCCGCCGCCGCTGCCACGATCGCCAATGCTTTAATAGGTTTCATTCTTTGTACAATCAGTCGATATTTAAAGTACTAATAAACAAGTTCTTTAGATAAAAATTTTCGTTACAACTTTTTATTTTTTTAAAAGGATAAAAATTTAACTGGCGCTTGAACAGGGACCAGACAAAGTGAACGAAACAACAAAACGGGTAGTAAGTTCGCGAAAAAAAACTGCAATTAATTATTTGCAGTCCGTCTGGGTCAACAAGCGTTATCGGTTCGACTCTAAGACATTAATTTGACTTCCCGGTAAAGCAAAAAAATAAAAGTGGTTTAAAACCTTAAAAAAAAAGTTTTTACGTCGGTGGTCTACACTTCCTGCAAGTTCAGCACCCAGGAAACCAACAAAAAAAGGAGCAGATTTCAGGAACCTCAGTAAGTTCGAAGGATCTAAACAGGATGAATTCCGAATCGCCCGTTGGAGTAGCCATATCAACAATCTTACTGTAAGTCTTTACTCAAAAAAAACCTAAACTCTCCGCAAAAGAAAGACAAACACCAATAAAAAAAAGGGTGAAATACAAATTATTAAAAAAAATAAATAAAATAAATAAATTTTTAACAAAAAGTAAAAAGATCAAAACACAACAATTTACTGAAAAATCAGTAAAATATTTCAATTTCGCGACTCTCAAAGAGACCCTCCGAAATAGAAGGAAAAGTCCAGCCACTGGACCTAGCAAAATATAAATAAGAAATAAAAACAGATATTTATTTTTTAACTGACAATTTATATTAATATTTTTCACATCAATATCAATCGTTCTTATCAACCTTATTATTATATAAATAATTATTTTTCAGCTTTTTATAGAATTAATAACATTTAAATATGAGCCAACAAAGCCAACCTCTAATTAGACCCCCGATTATTAACCCCCCTCCGCCTCCAGCAGCTCCCCAAACCTTGCAGAATTAACTGCTCTTGTAACTACAGTTGTGAATCAAATACTTACAAGAAATTTACCGAATCTTGTCCGACAAATCAATAACCCAGTACATGATTTTTATAATCTGTCAATCAATTTTTCCAGAATATCGCGGAAACATAAATGAGCTAGACAAAATACCCGACATTGTGAAAAGTATTCGGTAGTTTTCTGGAGATAGATCCGAGTTTAGTTCATGGAAAAAGGGCTTTGAACGGATATTAGAAAGTTACGCAGGTCAAGTAGGAACCGCAAAGTACTTTGGAATTTTACATTCTATCCGCAACAAAATAACGGGAAATGCTGATACGGCTTTGGAATCATATAACATTCCACTCAATTGGAGTGCAATATCAAAATGTTTGACATTGCACTATGCCGATAAACGGGACCTAAGTACTTTAGAATACCAAATGACCATGATCATCCAAACCAGTCAGCAATCAGTAGAAGAATTTCATCAATCTGTCTACAAACACCTTTCATTAATATTAAATAAAATCGGTTGCATGGACGTAAGTAAAGAATCACAACAATTGATGACCAAAATGTACCGGGATAAGGCTCTTGACACATTTATAAGAGGTTTAAGAGGTGATCTACCTCGACTCCTCGGAATGAGAGAACCAATAGATCTCCCATCTGCATTACATCTGTGCTTAAAATTGGAAAACCAGAATTATAGGGCCAACCACGCCAACTCCAAATTGGCCCAAACCAACTTTAGAAATAATTTTCAGAAGCCAATTCCAGCCCCCCGAGCAAACCCTCCGAATAACTTTAGACCGCAACCGCAATTTATTCAATACAGCCAATCTAAGCCGCTGGTACCCCCCAGACAGCACTATTACTATCAAAATTCCCAACCAATTAATACTTTTCCAAAAGTGTATTCAACACAACGACCTATTTATCCGACAGCCCCTAAGCCACAGCCCAAGCCAGAACCAATGGACATTGATTCTACTGTTCGTACTAAAGCAATAAACTACATGAATCGCCCCAAACAATTTGAAACAGGTAAAAGACCCCCAGTTCCAATGGAACACACAGACAAAAAACAGAGACACTTCAACGTACAAGCCGAAGATCCCCAGACTTACGATGCAGAAAATTATGCAACGCAAACAGAATATGATCCAGCACTGACAGAATACGAAATAGAAAATAATATAGAACAAGACCTTGAAGATTACACACAAAATACTGACCTCGACAATAATCCAGAAGAATATAGCGATTTACATTTTTTAGAATAAAAAACTCCTCGTTACCTTATATCGAGTGTAAATTGAGGAGCGGACGTATTTTAAAAATATTAGTAGACACAGGTTCAAACAAAAGTTATATTCAACCCAAGCATGTTTCTAACCCTTTGCTAAATGAAAAGTCTTTTAACGCTGTTACCGTCGGAGGAAGCATAAAAAAAACTCATTACAAAATGGCAAACCTTTTTAACATCCCCAACACTAATGTTAAATTTTATCTCTTGCCAACTTTAAAATCATTTGACGCCATTTTGGGAAACGACTACCTTAAAAAGGTAGGTGCAGTAATTAACACCCAAGAACAAAAAATAATTATTAAAAACGGAAAAGTTATACCCATGAGAGAAAAAATATTCAATTCAGTAAATACAATATTTAATAGAACTGATCATCTAACGAACAATCAAAAATGTTATCTTGAAACCCTTTTGAAAAAATATTCCAACCTTTTTGCAGACCCAGACAAAAAACTAACTTACACTACTAACGTTAAAGCAGAAATACGCACTAACTCAGATAGTCCGGTTTACTCACGATATTATCCCTTACCAGTAGGGGCTAAATCTGAAGTAGAGAGACATATCATAGATCTACTACACGACGGAATAATAAGACCATCCCGTTCTCCCCATAATTCTCCCGTTTGGCTTGTTCCGAAAAAAATGGACGCCTCTAAAATAAAAAAATTCCGAGAAGTAATTGATTACAGAAAATTAAACTTAGTGACTGTTGCAGACAAGTATCCGATACCTAATATTAATGAAGTTTTAGCTCAATTGGGAAACAATAAAATTTTTTCAGTCCTTGATTTAAAAAATGGCTTTTATCAAATCCTCCTCAAAGAAAGCGACATAGAAAAAACCGCGTTTTCCATTAACAATGGAAAGTACGAATTTACACGTCTTCCATTTGGCTTAAAAAATGCTCCGGCCATATTTCAAAGAGCTCTCGATGATATTTTACGCCCCCATATCGGCGAAATCTGTTATATTTATATTGATGATATAATTATTTTTGGTAAAGATGATGAAACTCACGCCAAAAATCTGGCAACAGTATTAGAGACCCTATCAAAAGCTAATATAAAATGTCAACTCGACAAATGAGAATTTTTTAAAAAAAGAGTAGAATTTTTAGGTTTTATTATTTCCGATAAAGGTATCGAAACAAATCCGGTCAAAGTAAAGGCCATTGTCAATTATCCTTTTCACAAAAACATTAAAAGATTTGCGATCGTTCCTAGGTATGTCCGGTTACTATAGAAGGTTTATCAAAGATTATGCAAAGCTAGCTAAACCGCTTACCTCATTGTTAAGAGGGGAAGATGGTAGAATTTCTAAAAAAATGTCAAATAGAAAACTAATTCACTTTAATTCCGAAGCAATAGACGCGTTCAAAAAATTAAAAAATACCCTTGTTTCCAACGAAGTAATTTTACAATACCCCGACTTTGAAAAGGAATTTCAACTCACTACAGACGCATCTAATTACGCAATAGGCGCAGTTCTTGCTCAAGATAACAAACCGGTAGCATTCATTTCGAGGACACTTTCTAAGGCAGAAGAAAATTACGCAACTAACGAAAAGAATATGTTGGCCGTGATGTGGGCTTTAAAGTCTTTACGAAATTATTTATATGGAGGAACAAAAGTAAAAATTATAACTGATCACCAACCATTAACGCATTCTATGAGTGATTGGAACGGCAACGCGAGAATAAAACGCTGGAAATCATTCTTAGATGAATACAATTGTACATTGATTTACCAACCAGAAAAATCTAACGTAGTAGCCGATTCATTATCAAGAATTCCACAAATAAATTCCGTTACAACCCAGCATAGTAGTGAAAGTTCTGCAGAAAATCTAATACCTAGTATTGAAACCCCCATAAATGTTTTTAGGAATCAAATATTTTTAAATTTGGGAAATAATAACTATAAATTCAGTAATCCCTTTCCAACGTTTTACCGTCATGAAATAAGTCAAAATTTTTTCACTGACAACGACCTCAGGAAAATATTAAACAAATATCTTAACCCATTACTAATAAATGGAATTCAAACCTCGGAACAGATTATGGGAAAAATTCAAAGACTATTTCCATCCAATTTCAATCAATACAAAATAAGATTCTCCCAGAGAAGAGTAAAAGATCTAATTAATGAAACCCATCAAAATGAGTAGATACTTAAAATTCACAATAGAGCTCATCGAAATGCAATTGAAAATCTAAAACAGCTTTCAGAAAACTTCTACTTTCCAAAAATGAAACAGAAAGTTACAAATCTTTTAAAACTATGTGAAATTTGTAAAACAGTCAAATATGACAGACATCCCACAAATCCAGAACTTCAATTAACACCAATTCCCGAATACCCAGGACACACATACATGATCTTTTCTTTTATTTCGGTATATGAAAAATGTATTGATAACGAAAAATCATTGAATTCCGCCTCCATAACTTTTATGATGAAAGACCAATTAGGAATTAAAGTCTACACAGCTCCCCCGTATAAAAGTTCAGTAAATGGACAAATAGAACGATTCCATTCTACGCTTTCAGAGATCATGCGATGCCTAAAAAGTAATGGAATTTACAACACGTTCCAAGAATTGTTAGATCGAGCCATTTATGAATACAATTTTCAATACATTCAGTAACTAACAAAAAACCTTTAGAAGTTTTTTTTGGGAGAAATGTCACAACGAATCCGGACCAATATGAAAAAAGTCGACAAGATAATATCGATAAACTAAAAAGAAAACAACAGTCAGACTTAAAAACACACAATCAAAACAAGAAACCTATCATAACGTACTGCCCAGGTCAAGAAATTTTTGTCAAACTAAATGTAAGGTTAGGTTCAAAATTAACCCCCCGATTCAAAAAAGAAATCGTAAAAGAAGATAACAATACAACGATAACAACAATGTCAGGGAAAATTGTTCACAAAAGCAATATAAAAAATTGTTCGGTTTTCCGAGATTCCTAGGTCCGCACACAAATATGTATTAAATTCAATAAATCCCCGAATACGTCATCCGATTGCGGATTCCTACCGATTATAGCACCACGAATCGGACCATATCCGAAAAACTAAGCTTTGTAAAACATAAATCCATTTTATTTTCCAGATTAATTCTTATTAATTTGGCTACAACCAATGGATCCGTAGAAATAACTAATTACACGGACGCACAAACAATTTCCATTCACCGTGGAATCGGAAAAATAAAATCATCATCTAAAATCATCCTTCATATAATTAATATTGAAACACTAGAAAAAACACTCAACGAAATATCATACCATACTGAAACCGAATTAAAAACAAACAACCTTTACCACACTCTGCACCACGAAATAACACAAGCATTTGACACACTTTACGCAATAACAATTAATTATAATAATCGTAAGAAAAGATCTATTAACTGGATTGGGTGATGATGATTTAATTATGATTGAAAAACATTTTAATAATATTATTTTAAACAACAATAAACAAGTAATCATAAATAAACAATTTGAAGAGAAAATTAATAAAATAACAAAAGTCACAAACGACTTATCAAATTCCATAAGAAAAGATAGTTCTTTAAGTACAAGCATAGCTGTAAGTTTACAAAATCAAATCAGACTAATAAAATAAGAAATTAATAATATAAGATATGCCATACAATGGGCCAGATTAAACATAATTAACTCAGTCCTTTTAAATAATATGGAACTAAACGAAATAAAAACAACTTTCAATTCAAGTAATTTGCCATCTCTTTCAATAGAAGAAATGCTAGAATTCACTGACGTTTCAATTTTACATAACAAAACCACTTTAATTTACCTTATTTAAATTCCAATATTTGAAAATTTTGAGTATCAAAACATTATTTTAAAACCAGTTATAAAAAACAATTCAATAATTTACTTAGATAGCAATGAATTATTTGTACTACAAGATAAAATTTATGGAATAAAAGAAAATTGCAAAACATTGTTAAACATAAAAACATGTAATCAAAACCAAATTTTTGATTTAAGTAACTCTGATTGTATTCCTAATTTGATCAAAGGCAAAAAAGCCGCATGTAAATTCAGTAACTCACAACATTTACCAAAAATTGAAAGCATTGGCGACGGCATAATCACACTCAACAACTTCAATGGAACAGTGGAGTGGAATAACACTAAAAATCAGCTGGAAGGAACCTTTGTAATAAATTTCTCCAACGATACTATAATAATTAACAATACAGAATTCAGCAATTCGGAAATAATTACGATGAAATCAATACAACCCGTCATTCAAATTACCCCAACTGAAATAAAGCGACTGAAAATTCTATCACTTGAAGCCCTAGAAGCACTACATATTAATAATACCAACCACCTACAAAATCTCGAAACTCACTCTCTGTGGAACCGAATCTCGTTCATTACCTTAGTTTTTGTAACAATGGTTATCGTATCCATATTATTCATATGCCAAAAAACGAAAAAAGAAATAATAATACAAATGAACCCTACCACTCCAATGACAGCAGAAGTTCAAAATATAAAACCCGAAATAAAATTGAGCGAATTAAACTTAGCACCGGAGTTCAATAATATTCCATTCTTCTAAGAATCAACAGTTGCTCGAGGACTAGCAACAACTTAGTGGGGAAGAGTTAATACCCTAAAAATAGAACAATAAAAAATAATAAAAATAAAATAAATTCTTGCACAGTTCATTGCCCATTTGCAATATCATTGTGCAAGAACTACCAATCAACCCCATCATCACTTCTGAATTTCTGAGAAACTGTTCCCCACCTCCATATTCGACGACAGACGATTGGAACAGTGCTGAGCTTTGCCCCCACCTGCGTCTCCAACACCACACAAGCCCGAGAGCGCTGAACTATGTCCAAAACCCCCGCTACCAACTTTTTGATTTCGCTGACTCCACTGCAACTCGCCGTCGTTTCCGCTGCCAACCGCTGACGTCCCCGCTGCCGTCGCTGCCACCCGCTGACGTCTCCGCTGCCGTCGCTGCCGCCGCCGCTGCCACGATCGCCAATGCTTTAATAGGTTTCATTCTTTGTACAATTTTATACAAAAATCAGTCGATATTTAAAGTACTAATAAACAAGTTCTTTAGATAAAAATTTTCGTTACAACTTTTTATTTTTTTAAAAGGATAAAAATTTAACTTATACACTGCTGCTCCTTACGCACGCTCTGGTGCATCCACGAAGATGTGTACTTCTTAATTTACTGGAACCTTTCCATTAAAGATATGCCTAGGAATTTGCATACTGTTCAGTGGTAGCAGATCCGAGCGATAGTTCTTCCAATCATTTTGAAGCTCTTGAGGGAGCTCATCGTCCCAACTCAAGTTCAGTGCCCAAAGCGTTTGCATAAATATTTTTGCCTTTACCACAAAGGGGGCAAATAGGAACACTGTTTGCTCCAGGAAGGCAGTCATCTACTTAGAAATCGTGCTTTAAAAAAGACGATCCAAGCGGGAATTGACCCTTTGCCTTTTCGGACAAGTAATCTAAGCATTTTGTTGCTAAAAATGGGGCTGACGTTTTACCGTATGTGACGGTTTTGAGCCGGTAATATTTAAGATCATCTGATGGATTCTTTCTCCAGACGACTAGTTGATGATACTGATCGTCAGGGTGTATCCACACCTGCCGGTACATTTTCTCTATGTCTGCTGTAAACAAGTACTTATGAGTTCAGAAGCGTACTAGAATTGCCAACAGCTCGTTTTGGACAGTGGGTCCAGCATAGAGTATGTCGTTTAATGACTTGTTGCTTGTGGTTTTGCACGAAGCGTCGAATACTACCCGCAAATTTTTTGTGCTGCTTTCCGGCTATAGCACACAGTGGTGTGGAATGAAGTAGTGACTAGCGGGTATATCTGAATGACACACTTGTTTCATGTGTCCGAGCTAGAAATCTTTTCGTGGCTGTACTTTGTGATGCCCCAGGGCTGAAGATTGTTCAGAAAATGGGAGTTTCACAACAAATTTACCAACCTTTGCCACTCCTAAATTTCCTACGAAGTGCATTTCGCTATGAGCCTCTATTGGTGATCGATGCCTTTCTTCGGTTTTAAGATTTTCCAACAGTGTATCGATTTCTTCGCCTGTAGCTGCGGTGGCACAAACCGCCGCTGAATCGTGATCCGAGGAGATCTTTCCGGCAACGATCCATCCAAGTTTTGTATTCTGAAGAACTGGTCCTCCTGCCTGTAGTAACGTCTGGTTTGGCAGCAGCAATGAATAGTAGTGCTCTGCTCCGATAAGCATGTCAACCTTTCCTGGCTTAACGAAATTTGGATCGGCTAGAGCTATGTTGCTTGGGATTGATAGGCTTGCCGAATTCAATTGATGCGCCGGCTGATCAGCTATTATGTGTGGTACCACAAAGGCTTCAACTTCTCGAGTGAAGGCGTTATGCATTGATTTTATTCGAAAATTTGCTCTTGCTCTACTGGTTTTTGGATTGCCTCCAATGCCCTCGATACGTAGAGAAGTTCCATGAAGTTTCAGTGATAGTACTGAAGCCATTCGCTCGGAAATCAGATTTATTTGTGATCCTGAATCTAGCAGCGCTCTGAAGGTAGCAACTTGACCATTGCTAGCCTTCACTGATACTTTGACTGTGGCCAGCAAGTTATAATTCCTGTTGCTAGCCGCACCTACAGTAGGTGAATGTTGATTGGATGATGAAACTGATGTGGTTTCCAGATGCAACAAAGTATGATGCTTCTTGTCGCACTTAAAACACGGGCGACTTCGGCAATCCTTTGCCTTGTGGTCATTGTTAAAGCAGTTGACACACAGCCTTTGTTTTTGTACCCAATTGACTCGTTCAGGTATTGGTTTGCTGCGAAAGTCATCGCATTTATAGAGCTAGTGATTCCTTTTGCAATATTGGCAATATGGTCCCTTTCCAGTGCTGGCTAATGAGCATGTTGGACCCTTCTGATCCTTTCTTGATTGTTGTCCCTTTTTTCCTGTTCCAAGAACTCAGATGCGCTGGTCCAGAAATCTGAGCAGTGTGTCGAGACCCTGTAAGTCTCGGGACCCATCTACCGACTGCTCGTATAGGGCTCTGCTTGCCAGATCCAATTTGCTTGATGATGGCAATCAATATTGTATCCCAACTTGATACATCGATGCCCAGTCCCTTTAAAGATGAAAGAGACTCGATAGTTGTAATGTAAAACTCTTTTAATGACCTTGGATCGTCACTGACTGTATTTTGATGCAGAAAGCGATTGGAAATCGTGTCTGCCACATGTCGGGGATTGTTGTAGGAATCAACTAATATATCCCATGCGCTATGGTAATTTTCATCCCTAAGATTGATGTGTCTTATCAATCTTTCAGCCTCTCCAGTTACGGTGGTTTTTAGGTACCACATCTATTTTTTGGAGGAATCTTAAGATCATTCTTTGTAAATCGACTCTAAGCATCATCGAGTGCGATTAATCTGTTCTGAGACTGTTTGATTCTAGTGTCAAAGTGTCGCCTTGTTGACAACTTCGACAATGCGTCCGGGATTGGATGATTGAAATCCGTGTACCGGGATCACAAACGATTTTATCAAATCGTTGACGGAGCAGGTCGCCTTGTTGACCTGTCTTCCAACTTCCTGAGTCGACTTGGCAAAAGGACTCGTATGGAAGATATCTCCAACGTTGTGTTCTAGGGTGTGATTTCTTGGTGAGATCACGTCGAGGTCACAAAAATGTTAATTGATCGGCTTAGATGTCTGGCATACTGTATATAAACTGTCTGCCTAAGGTCGTCGCAAGACTGGAAGAAGACTAGAGCGACAGCCTCTGTTGGATGCAGAATGAGTAAAACTTTATTGTGAGAGTCAGAGTAGAAAGTGCATAGGTTAACAGAATAGATATAAAGCAAAGTGTTGGTTATTATGCATTATTGGCAAATCCGCTACTGGGAGGAAACTCAGTTACAATTCAGCAGAATAAGCTTGAGCCAATAAGTGGGTCATTGATAATGTTGCTGACGTCTTGACCCGATATACGATACTTCAGTGCGTTGACTTATAACTATTGCTGCGACTGAACAGAAATATTCTTAAATTATAATGAAGATTTGTAAGCGCAAAACGCTAGTTCCAATGAGAAAAACTTGCGGATATCAGAAAATCTATAATTATTGAATTTCAAATTTATAATTAAAAATTATGCTTATTATTATTATTATTCCTAATTATTCCTAATCCATTATTTTTACATTACATACATTATTATACCCGTTACTCGTAGAGTAAAAGGGTATATTGTATTCGTGCAAAAGTATGTAACAGCTAGAAGGAAGCGTTTCCGACCCTATAAAGTATATATATTCTTGATCAGGATCACTAGCCGAGTCGATCTAGCCATGTCCGTCTGTCTGTCTGTCTGTCTGTATGAACGCTGAGATCTCGGAAACTACAAAAGCTAGAAAGTTGGGATTACCCACACATATTCTTGGGCTTCCTACGCAGCGCAAGTTTGTTTCAGACGATGGCCACGCCCCCTCTAACGCCCACAATCGCCTTAAACGATTATATGTGTGTGTGTGTCTGTGTCTGGCGCCCACACCAGTTTTATTGTGTTTATCAATACCTATCGAAATGTAGAAGAAATTTTTTAAATCGGACCATTCGTTAAAAAGTTGTGCTCGATCAAAGTTTTATATATCCATCTCCCTCGCACTCCCTTTAGCTGAGTAACGGGTATCTGATAGTCGGGGCACCCGACTATAGCGTTCTCTCTTGTTTATTTACTATACCCTTGCCTTATCTACAATTTAATCTTGAATTACCTCGTTTTAAAAATTGTATATGAGCAGCCGTATTAGATTCCGATTATATTGGAAATCCTTGTTATGAATACAAACTATATAAATGAAAACGTGTATGGAATCTTAGATCTTGATTAAATGAATACAACTTTAAACGTGAACCTTAAGTAGTTCAATATTTTAACTCTGCCGATGATTCTAGATCGTAGGGGAAAAGGGGCTACAAGAGCCCCGCTTAGGGATAGTGATCATAGGTTGGGGGGGCATCCCGCGACCACTACAACATCTGTGGCATCGTGTTTACTTACTTTTTTTCTTGAACTTTCATATTCTTAAATATCTCTTCCGGAATCTATCTATCGTTCTCTTCCGGTTTTGAAATCTCGCCTTTCTTCTGTCGCCAGCATGCTTAAATCTTGTCTTAAAAATAATAATGTGTAGCTAGTGTGCTATAACATATACAAATTTTATAAAATAAAACTCACACATAATCGTTATTTTTTTTATACTCATTAATAACGATTATTGGCTAAGTTTTATAATAAAAATCACAAAATTATTTTTACCATTGATTTAAAAAAATAAAACTTACAAAATAAAAATCATGGCGGATTTACGTAAACTGACCACTTTGAATTTTTTAGTCAGGAAACTTTGAAATAGCTTTTATATACGGTCCCTGGCTCGAAGTCGATTTGCATTCAGTTGTCCATCAAATTTTACACTTTTCTTATATAATATTTTTTTGTGATGAGAATAGTCTGCTAAATTTATTAAACCGTCTGTAATAATAACAAAATACAACAAATCTTTTGAATTACATCCTATTTTTTGTCGTCGGGTCAAGATTTTTTGTCTATCCTAGGCATGTTATAGAAAATTGACTTTATGCATACAAAATTAACATTTTTCGGTACTTAAACATCAGTTAAGTTTTTGAGCATATATTTTTCGGAACAACGAATGACTATTAAGTCATCCATATAAAGAAATTCTTGCGAAAGTTCTAGTCTAGAGAAAGCTATGGTCATCATTCTCTGAAAGGAATTTGGCGCTATTTTTGCCGAGTGGTAATCGCTTGAAGCAATATGAACCATTTCTTGTTGAAAATGGAGTTATATTTTGCTCTACCTAGTTGATCTAAATTATCATCAATTCTAGGGAGTGGAAGTATATGAGACAAGTTCTTTATTAATCTGACTATACCCAAAAATAAATTGATATGAAATTGCACTCAAGTCAACATTATTTAAATTTAATTTATATATCATCATTTAATTTATATATCATCATTCAATTCAATCTTGTGATAGATTAATTTTTAAAATAAAATTTGAAATTTTTGTTTATCAAAATGATCTTTGTGCTCTCGATATCGAGATGATGTCTTCTTGGTTTCAACATCGAATCCATGTCGATTACAAGATAAAAATTGAATAAGAAAAAGAAAATAAATATTGGGGAATTATGCCGAACTATTATAAATTCCGACTATACGCTTACATAACATTTAATCCGCACGCTTTAGTCCTACAATTTTTTTATATTGTGGTGACCAGTTAAGCTTTTGCGAAAAATAACTATTCACCCCACGCTCGAATAGATAAATATAACTTAACGGCGCCAGAGGCCTAGGAATTTACTCTCTACAAATACCAACATCAATAAGTTGAGATAAGCAGATCAGTCGCGACTGCCAAAGAAAAAAAATACGATTAAACCGTTGCTTAGAACTGCAGCGGAAAGCTCTGTGACCGTGGCTTGTCTGCACTTCGTTTCCAACATTCATTCTCTGATCTACGCTCTTGGCAAAACGTTCGATCATTTGACTGTGGCCTCAGTTACATATTTAAAACACGTGCTAACTTTACACAATTATATAATCGTGATCTGCGGTCAATAATTAGCCAGGCGGTTATTAATATTAATAAGTGAATTTGTGAGAGTGAGTGCAAGGTAAAGAAAGAAAGTAAAGCTCTAACCAATTTTTCTTAGGGATCAGCCAATCCCAATTGCCTCAGCTCCAATTTGGCCAAATTCTTGGTAAAAGCGGCCCAGTGGAGAACAAAACCTTGGCCGGCGTGATTACGCAAGCACCCACGTGTGTTGGCAATTGGACACCAGCCGTTAGAAGCCGATGATATTCAGCTCACATTATTCAACGCGGGAGCAACAACGCTTATCTAGTATCACCCAGCGACCACCCGGATCGTGCAGCCACAAAGTGCAGCGAAGGCACCCATAAACAGAGGACAGACAAGCCACCACTAAAGGCTTACCCATCGGAAATGAATTATTGGATTTGTTTTAAAAAATGAAGTTTGAATAAAAAATAATAATGGTCTGTCGAGTACTTATGTTAATCACTTCCTTAATAATGTGGTAGAGATCATTTAATCTTGGCCTAGGGACAATGCAAGAATTTAAGTAACATTGTAATGGAAGGGAGGGTAAAGACTTCCGGAATTACAACATCCAGATTCCCAAAAAGAATTATCAGATTCTCAGTTGCTTTTCAGCATGTCGGAGCGCTTCAATATCATATTAATGGTTTGATAGCTTAGCCTTTAGTCTCGATTGATTGTAATTTTGATTTTTAAGCACTAATAAATTGTGGTAGCATGCAATCGTACCATCTCAAGCAAGGAAGAACACCGACATCCGGCGAGCTAGACCCGAGCCTAGCAAGAGTGCGTATCCCAAGCTTGAAGGTACAAAGGCCCTCTCTATTAGCATTTACCATCCGCTGTTAGATGGCCGACTATCGAAGGATAGAGATAGAATTAGCTCTGCAGCACCCCCGTACACTACACATTTTGGCGCCCAAACAGGGACTCGACGGTTTGCACACTTGTTTGAGTACACAAAGCTCTAAGACTGAACCATCTTTTTTTTGAAACACAATAAAACTAATTTCATTAAATTAACATATTGGATTGAGAGCATTGATTTGGAGAAGATAGTCAAGTTTAGGAATATGCGATTTCAGTTCAGATTAGAATTGATCGACCAAACATAGCCATCAGAAAACCATAGAAGCTCATCACTATATGTTTCTAAACTAAACTCTGATTTGTTTACATTTTGGTTTTCTTGGAATACAATATACTCTTACTTTAGCGTCTGTATATTGTCCGATTTCATAGTGAACAAAAAAAAAAGGAGAGACCATAGACCAAATACATTCCACTTATAACTATAAATTCAACTGAGAAATTTCTGGAAAAAGTGATCGACATAAGGTAAAACAGATCTAATAATTAAATAAATATTTTGATTTTGATTATAAAAATAAATAAATAAATTAATATAAAATGTCAGCAAAAGATAGCTCGGAAAGGGTACCAGAAATGCCACAAGTAACTGAAAACTGCTGTTCTATATGCAAAGAAACATTTGCACCAACAGTTTTGACAGCAATAGCACCTTGCAGACATACATTTCACAAGCAATGTGTTCTTGATCAGTGATCACTTATTGATTCTAATCCTAGATACATATTTGATCCCTCTAGTTTGAATTCCCTAAGGGATTGCCTGCTATCCGTGAATTGGTGTGCCTTACTATCGAACCCATGCATTGAAACTAATTATAAAACCTTTCTTTCAACTATTAGCAATACCCTTGACAGCACAGTCCGTTCCAGGGTACGGGGTTCCTACAGGCTTCCTTGGTATACGAAAGGACTGCAAAAATACAAAAACCTTAGGAACAAATATTACAAGAAATTTTCTAAACTATTTTTCAATTTTGGAGAGTTTTTATTATTTTTGTCGCGCTCTTACCCAGATTAATTGTTGAATCAAAAAATGAACTAAATTTGTTTTTTAAAAACTGGATTTAATTCAAACCTTTTGTATATTATTAAGTGTCATTTAAATAACATCGACTAACATTCTCTGATCAGCGCTCGTGTCGACCAGACGTATTTTTTCGTTATGTCTTCTAATTCGTGCGCGGAGTGCAAAGCTGAAGTCACAGCAGCACAGCTTCGAGGTTTTGATGCAGTTCGTTGTTCCTCTCTTTGTCGCCGCAAGTTCCACACCGCTTGTGCTGATTTGTCAGAGGATGCAATCAAACTTTTAACTACCATGCCTAATCTTATTTGGCAGTGCGACAGTTGCGTTGTGAGCAATGACTCGCATTCCAAGACTGATGAAATTATGAAAGAGCTCAGTGATCTTAAAAGCCTTTATTCAACTTTAAATGCAAAATTTCTGAAAGCCTTCCCGGAACCTTCTTAACTTCTTAACTTTAGTTCTAATTAATTCTTCGATCCTAAAATATTTCAAGTATTTCGTAAAGATAGATATTTCGGCAGAATGCAGTGCGAGAGAGGAGGTGGCGTTATTGTGGTTGTTAGCCGTAAATTCTGTTGTATGGCAATTCGACTACTTAATGATGACTCGCTTCTGGACCAGTTGGCGGTGACGGTGTCTGGCTCCTCCGGGAAGATATCGATAGTGGCTTCCTATATTCCTCCGGGCAGTGATTCTGGACTTTACCAGGCTCACCTAGACAACATATGGAACATCCATGCCAGCTTGGAGGACTCTGATGGCATATGTGTGGCAGGAGACTTCAACCTCAGTTCTGTTGTCTGGACGTGTGACCCACAAGCAGCTGGTATGGTGCCCGGAAACGTGCATCATTCACATGAAATGATTGTCATTGATGACTGTTTTAGTATGGGCCTCACCCAAATTAATAATATTTTAGTAATGTATAAATGAGAGTTCTGGATACAAAAAGTGGATGGGGGGTAATTAATGATGCTAATTAGGGTAATAAATGGGGGTAATTAAAGTTAATGGTGCGTGACGAGTGATCGTTAAATAGGGTAATAAATTGCGTATATCCAGGAATTGTATCCAAAAATCCTATCCAGAAATCGGGGATTCTAATTAAGCGGGGAGAAGTTACTGGGGTGTGACGGGTGGGGTGACCTTTGCTTAGATTAAGAAAGTGTGGTGCTCACACGGTGTGACGGGTGATCATAGCGTTATATTTAGGTTTTCCTAGTTAATGGGGGGAGAAGTTACTGGGGTGTGACGGGTGACTTTTGCTTATCTGGGTTATCCTAGTTAAACAGGGAGAAATTACTGAAGTGTGTCAGGTGATCATAGCGTTATATTTAGGTTTTCCTAGTTAATGGGGGGAGAAATTACTGGGGTGTGACGGGTGATCGTTAATTAGGGTGATAAATTGCGTATATCCAGGAATTGTATCCAGAAATCCTATCCAGAAATTCTATCCAGAAATCGGGGATTCTAATTAAGCGGGGAGAAGTTACTGGTGCGTTACGAGTGATCGTTAATTAGGGTGATAAGTTGACGGGTGTCCGTTAATAGATTTATTAAATGGGGTGAAACGAGGCGGGAAGAAAGTGTGGTGTGGTAAGCAATTTAATTACCATAGCCTCTAGAAAATGTCTCGGGTTGTTGACACGTTAACACGTGGACTTGGTAACTTGATTAGCACCCTTGAATAGGGGATCCCTTTGCTTGCCACTGAGAAACAAACACCCACCCCGAACAAACGAATACTCAAAAGAAACAGCTGAAAGCAAACACCCACCCCAATAGCAAAAGAATTCTCAAAAGAAACAGCTGAAAGCAAACACCCTCCCAAATAAAAGAATATGTACATTTTTATTTAGGTCATGTTTATTTGAAAATTTGTAACAGGCTTTTCTTATACACTAAATATGATGACATTAGGGTATATTGTATTCGTGCAAAAGTATGTAACAGGGAGAAGGAAGCGTTTCCGATCCTATAAAGTATATATATTTGTGACGAACACGGTGAAGTGGATGCTATTTGGTTGCATACTCTGCCTACGGGATCGGCCTAGCTCAGGGAAGAGGCAAGGAAGGGGGTCGGTTACTTCCTAAACAGCATCACCGCCACACAATAAAATTTGTAGACAGAGTTAAGGAGGCTACGGGAAGGAGACAGACAATCCGATTGGATGTAGGAGAAGATATCGATCGGTAACCATGTTCTTGAAGAACTGAGGTGGTAATGTTCTTCGGCCTGGCCCACCCTACCTGTAAGGACACATTAATGTTGAACGCCCTTACCCTTTTCAATGAAAACCGCTTTAACTCAGATGCCCATGTTACTGTTCTTTACTTCATTTCAGTTAATTTTAAACTTCATATAAATTCAAATAAACTCGACTTCAAATACATGATTCTCAACTGTAAATTACAAGACTCGCAAAACAACTAAATTTCTTTTACGAAAGCGAAACGGTAATTTATTTGACCTATCAGTACACTTAAAATCTAAGTGGGGGGGTTTCATATTCTTTCGAGATTTACATTTGGGTTGGTTTAGACCATACGTTATTTATCAAAGACAAGATGTTTACTCACGACCAATCCTCGAAGTCCGCAGGCCTGTTGACTGTAGTGCTAGGAGGAGCTGTTATGTGTTGATAAATTTAATTTAGCATAGATGTCTTGATATGTGTACTAAATATCACCAAATGAGAAAAGAAAGAATATAAGTATGGGGTCAAATCATATGGTGAAAAGAATTTACTCTAAATTACTTAAAAATTTGTTAAAGAAAATTAAATATAACCGCAATTAGGCGGTACGCAGCATGTGCGGTGTTTTGCCGCCGTTAATTGATGAAATTGGGTAAATAATCCTAAGCGTCACGTTCCCGCTGATCGCTTGAGTCGGAACAGGGTCGAAATATCCAGAAATAGCTGCTGCCGCACTGTGTTTGCCTCCTCGTTCGCCAAAATGAGCTTATGGCCAGGAGGGTTGCCGAAGTGAGGTTATGTTGCGCACGAGTATCCACTGTGAGGTTACGTTGCGCGCGAGCCTATGTGACTCCCTTGAGTACGTCAGCGCTCCAGATCAAGCGCTGCCCCAATCACGCACAATTTGCCGATTACTCGTGAGAGCGTTGGCTCCTTGCACGTTTAGGGGCTGATCCAGAGATAACTAGATGGGACGGGGGAGTTAGATCGAAACTGAACTAGTGCACGAATTGGCTACAAATACCTCGAAATATATATCCACAGAGAGAGGTGCTTTTGGTCTTGGCCTGATTCCTTTGTTTACTGCCTCAGCTGGCTGAGACTTGCGGTTGCAGCGGTCAATTTCAGCAGCGTAGTTGTGTGGGGGGGCCACGTGAAATCCGCGGCTTGCCGAAATTTCGGGTCGCAAACTGCAATTACACAGCTTGCCGAGACCTTGATCGGGCGCTGCCGGGTTGATTGCTGGAAACTACACAAGACGATTAGAGTCGATCTTGCGTTTGCAGTTGTTTCTGCTCACCTATGCAGTTTTCACACACTCGCGGGCTGTTGATCAGAACTTTTCGGAGCTTGCGCGTATTGCGATATGCCGTACAAACACGGATGTATCGATTGCCTTTACTATAGGACTTTGAGCGCGTGGTAATGGTTGCACAGGCGTGAACCTTAAAACTTTTCGCTGAACTATGCGTCTGGTAGCTTGGCTGAACAAAACGTAAAAGAACGCTTTGGTTGAGCGGAAATTGTCTTGTCAGTTTGCAAGGTTGCCAGATCTACGTTTGACATATGTCAAATGTCAGCGTAGCCAGATCATGGGTCTAGGGAACTATCGCTGCTAAGGTTAACAGCACTCTCCGTTCTGTTATGGGCAAGTCTGTTGTTACCGACTGTTACGTTTAAATTTTGGGACAACAAAATTCATACCCTCACATATTCTTGATCAGGATCACAAGCCGAGTCGATATAGCCATGTCCGTCTGTCCGTCTGTCCGTCCGGATGAACGCTGAGATCTCAGAAACTACAAAAGCTAGAGAATTGGGATTACCCACACATATTCTTTGGCTTCCCACGCAGCGCAAGTTTGTTTCAGCCGGGGGCCACGCCCCCTCTAACGCCCACAATCGCCTAACGCCCACAATAAACGAGTTTAAAAAGTGTCTGCCGCCCACACCTTTAAAGATTTTTAAAAAGTAAAAATGCAGTATTGTTGCAATTGTATTTATTAATACCTATCGAAATGTAAAAGAATTTTTTCAAATCGGACCATTCGTTAAAAAGTTATGTCAGATTAAAAATGTTCTATCTCCATCTCCCTCGCACTCACTTTGGCTGAGTAACGGGTATCTGATAGTCGGGGCACCCGACTATAGCGTTCTCTCTTGTTTTAATTTAAGGTCAATACTTTTGTATTTGTTTATTAATTCAATAGCTTTAATTCTAAGGTATGGTGCCTGGTGACATTGACATGTATCCGGACCCTCTCTTACATCATCGTCGGCCCAAGGACATGATAGCATATGTACGCCATATTTGGATTTTCTCTCACCAACTTTCTCCATCCCTTGAAGTTTGGAGAAAATCATCTCCAGGGTCTGTCGATGATCCTCAAAAATGAAATAACCATTTTCTTTGAGGAAATTGGTGATTTCATTACACACGTCGTTGTTGGTAGTCATCTTGTTTTGATGTGTCTTGATGTTTTGTTGATGTATAGATGTTTTTGTTGTTTAACTGTATAGCCGTTTTTGTTGTTTCTTGATGTTGTTGTATAGATGTTTTTTGTTGTTGTATAGATGTTTTTGTTGTTGTATAGATGTTTTTGTTGTTTAATTGATTAGATGTTATTAGCTGGTTTCTAGTTGTTTAACTGTATAGCTGTTTTTGTTGTTTCTTGATGTTGTTGTATAGATGTTTTTTGTTGTTGGATAGATGTTTTTTGTTGTTATATAGATGTTTTTTGTTGTTGTATAGATGTTGTTGTTGTTTAATTGATTAGATGTTATTCGCTGGTTTCTAGTTGTTTAACTGTATAGCTGTTTTTTGTTTCTTGTTAGTTGCTGATCCAGTGGACTTTCAATTTGAACTGAAGTTCCTTTTCACCAACTTCTCATTTATAACCCCTCTTTATATGGGGGATCATGCTTCTCCACCACCATCCCTTCCTCCCAATCATCCCCTTTGAGACGTTTTAGATAGACAAATACAAATGTGTCTAGAAACCGAGTAGACAAAAACCTGGTTGCTAGGCACTGATCACTTTTACCTTCCCTCCCTCGCCAACAAATATTCGAAGGAATCAACCAATCAAAATAATGCAAGTCAAATTACTCATATTAAATTTAAGGAAAATCTTGTCATCAACCAATCAAACTTTCCACCTCTAATTTTTTATTTTTTACAAACTATAGTTTAAGTTTATACTAATAAGCTTTCCCAAAGTTATATTTAAGGTAGAATTTCGTTTAATTCAGATCAGTATAATCAAATTTTCTTGAAGTGAACTACGGTTTTTACTAGTTTTGAAAATCAGTAAATTATTCTTATTAACGAGTGTACCTCAATTGAAAAGTGACTTTGTGAGAACAATTACAATTGCAAATCAACTATAATACACCTGACTTTGTGAAAAGAAAAACAATCTACAAATTAATTACAATTGTAATTCTTTCCAAATAAATAATAAATAAAATGAATAACCAAACCCAAAAATATTGCGAGTCGTGCCGTCGTTTCATCCCGGTGGGAGTTCAATGGAATCACCATGCTCGCACCGCGGAGCACAAGATGAATGCTGTGATACCTTTGGATGGAAGAATCAAAAAGATTTCGGATGAATTCAAGGGTCGAATCCTTCATTATATGTTTGTTAATGAAGGAGAGGAATTAAGATACCCGGAAGAGTTCCTCTTCGAAGCAGGAGGGCCTTTAAAATCTCATTTATTTAATGTGCTTCAAAGCTACGTGTCCGGTAAAGTTAATTTTGAGCTTTTTGCGGAATATATGCAAGTGAAAGATGATGATTTAAAAACGGAGACTAAACAATTCCAAAGCAAAATGAAAGTTGTTACAAGCCACTCGGATTTAGACCGCCAATCACTCAGACCATCTGAAAATAAAAATGGAAGAGTTTCAGGAAAGGGATAGCGGGTGGACCCTACTCCGCATAATTCGATTGGAAATGAATTTCAATAAATATAAGCCGCTTTCTGGATCCTCATATATCCCAACACCACCCAAGCTTTTTGCGAAAAAAAACAATAATTAATGTCCAAAATAAAAATGACTCATACTGCTTTAAATGGACTTTAATTTCGGCGCTTACAAATGTAGATAATAACTCTAGTATATGCTACACATATAAAGTTGATATAAGGGCCGAAAGATTTGTTTTAACATCCGGAATAAATTTGGACTTTAGTGGGTTGATATTCCCGCTCAAAATAAAGGACATAGACATTTTCATTCAAAAAAAAGTTACATTGAGCAATAACATTTTTGGATATGATGAGGAAAGTGAAACTATAATTGGACCTCTTTATCAATCTGGAGTTGAAAAGCCGACGCACATAAATATACTCTTCCTGGAAGGAAACGGATTCGGTCACTATACATGGATACAAAATATTTCAAAGTATGAATTTTTACTCGTTATAGATTTACTTTTACTTATTATTTTTTCATTATTTGCTATATTTTCTTTTATTTAATAGACTTACGTCTGCACAAAAAAGTCTACATAAGGGACA
Organism: Drosophila pseudotakahashii; assembly: GCA_035046095.1. NCBI lineage: Eukaryota > Metazoa > Arthropoda > Insecta > Diptera > Drosophilidae > Drosophila > Drosophila pseudotakahashii. The sequence goes on along the minus strand of JAWNOE010000156.1, from coordinate 96,752 downwards.
GACATGGTTTTGCAATACCTGCTTAAATTTTTCATCTAGTGCAAGTCGCGCACTTCGTCACAAGGAGCTTTGCAGTGGAAAGGTTGCCACTCTCCCAAACCCATATAAGTCGACACTAAAGTATACGGCACTGAGTCATCAACTAAAAGTACCGTTTGCAGTGTATGCAGATTTCGAGTGCATACTTCGTCGTATAAATATTATTGTAAGTCCTAAACTATTTAATGTAAATGAACATGTACCAATTTCATACGCTTACTTTATAAAGTGTTCATATGATTCTAGTTTAGATAAATTCGTAATGGAAACGGGAGGTAATTCAGATATAAATTTTGTCAATTCCCTTGTAAATAACTTAAAAACTATTCATTCAAAATATTTGAGTAAAGTTGTTCCCATAGTAATGTATCCCGAGGATGAATATGATTTTGAGGATGCCCTTAATTGTCATATTTGTGAAAAGGCTTTAGCGGATGATAGGGTTCGAGATCATTGTCATTGTACAGGTAGATACAGGTGTGCAGCTCATTCTAAATGTAATTTAGATTTGAAAACGTCTAATTTTATTCCAGTTTTCTTCCACAATTTTTCCAAGTTTGATTGTCACTTGTTTATCAAAGAATTGACACTTTTACCTGGAGAAATTAAAGTTATTCCCATAAATAAGGAACACTTTATTTCAGTAATGAAAACAATTGAAAATGAATGTGGAAAGAGTTTTGAGATAAGGTTTCTAGACACATTTAGATTTATGACATCTAGTCTAGATGCCTTAGCAGCCAATTTAGAAGATGATCAACTTAAATCAGTAAGATCACCTTTTAATTGTGAAAATGAATTTAGACTTATGCGGAAGAAGGTTGAATTCCCATATGAATATCTTGATTCAGAGCATAGACTAGAGGAAACTAGTTTACCATCAAGAGATCAATTTTATAATCAGTTTACTGAAAAGCAATGTTCTCAAGAGGATTACAGTCATGCTGTTAAAGTTTGGACACCATTTTCCTGTAAATCTCTAAAGGATTATCTAGAGATTTATTTAAAAACTGATGTATTATTATTAACTGACGTTTTTGAAAACTTCCGATTAATTTGCATGAATATTTATTCTCTTGACCCAGCTCATTTTTATACAACACCAGGCTTATCTTGGCAGGCAATGCTGAAAACCACACAAAGTTAATAACTGATATTGATATGTATAAATTTATACAAAGTGGAATTCGGGGTGGTTTGGTACAATGCTGTCACAGATATACTAAAGCAAATAATAAATATTTAAGTGACTACGATGATAGTAAAGAGTCATCATTTTTAATGTATTAAGATGCAAATAATTTGTATGGTTGGGCAATGTCTCAACCTTTACCTTACCAAGGGTTTAAGTGGCTGTCTCCCATAGACATGGAAAATTTAATAGTAGAAAATATTCCAAGCGATGGACATTATGGTTATATTTTAGAAGTGGACTTGGACTATCCATACAGTATCCATGATTTACATAGTGATTTACCGTTTTGTTCAACAACAAAGTTAGCCACTAATAGCGAAAAAGTAAAAAAATTAATTGCCGACCTCGAAAATAAAAAAAATTATATCATTCATTATAAAAATTTACAGCAATGTTTGCTTAATGGTTTGCAGCTAAAAAAAATTCATAGAGGGATACGTTTTGAGCAAAAACCTTGGCTCAAAAACCTTAACACCCAATATCCTCAAAAAGCTAAAAATTCATTTGAAAAAGATTTTTTTAAATTATTAAATAATGCAGTCTACGGTAAAACCCTCGAAAATATTGAGAAACGGGTTGACATTAAAATAGTTTGTGATTGGGATCCTCCACAGAATAATAATATTAATAAAAGTGGTCGTAAGAAATTATGTGCACGAGAATTAATTTCCAAATTTAATTTTCAAAGTGCCACAAAACTACAGTATGATTTCTATACAATTCAAATGAGAAGAATGACATATGTATACGATAAACCCATGTATCTTGGGTTTACAGTATTAGAGTTATCAAAGTGGAACATGTATAATTTCCACTATCAGTATATGAAGCCAAAATTTCAAGATAATATAAGATTAAATTACATGGATACAGATTCCTTCATCTATACAATTAAAACTGATGACTTTTATAGAGATATTCGGGATGATATAGAATTCAAATTTGATACATCTGGATATTCCGAAGAAAGAGCTAAATTATATAATTTTAAAATATGCAATAAAGCGGTATTAGGTGTTTTTAAAGATGAGCTTCATGGTAGACCAATGTCAGAGTCTCCGCCCTAGGGTTTATTTTTATAAAATTGATTCTATGGACAAATCGTTTATGAAATCTAAGGGAGTAACGAGAACAGCATTAGAATACCTAGATATTGAAAAATATAAAAAGGTTCTTTTCACTGAAAATCGATTGTATGGCAGCATGTCAGTTCTTAGATCTAAAAATCATACCATAAATACTTACAAAAATAATTCTTGATGGTAATGATACGAAGAGAAAAGTTGAGGGTGATAAATTGTCTACACTTCCTTATCATCATAAGGACTTAATAGAAAGGGAACTCATATCAAATGTTAAATTCCTTGAGGGAGAGTCACTTGTTTTGGGAAGACAGCTAGATGAAATAGAAAGTCTTGAATTCCAGACTGAGCAACAGAAAATATTACTCAACTACCTAAAAAAAGAAATTGAAAATGTTGAACATGATTTACTTTACAAGTCACTTGAACTTGAAATGTTTTATAATGAATTACCCCCCGACCCCAAAAAACAGAAACAATTTTAGATTTAACGTTACAAAATATTTATTTAATTAATAAGTTTGAAAAATTATATAATCTTGAACAATATTTATAAATGGTTATATTTTGTTAGTATAACATTAAGTTAAACGAATAACAATTACATTTCAAATAAATTGAGTATTAAATATAATATTTGGGTGTATTGGGAATTTTTTGGTTATTTGATTATACATTTGGTGAGTATATTTTATTTGATTGCTTTTGTAACCGTTGTCTATATAGATATTTCCACAGTTCTAATTCATGTGGATTTATTTCAACAGGTACATCTTCTTCTTCTTCAGCTGTTTTTTCGTTCTCGTTTTTTTTCTTTATTTTCCCTAAATGTTTTAGATAATAACTCTACTTGATCAGGAGTAATTTCGTTATTTTCATTACTCTCAATGTTATCAATGTTAATGTTTATATTTTGATGGTACAGTTGGGTAATACCATCATCAGTTAAATTAAAGCTAGAAATATTATTAGAATTTGAATTTATTAAAACTACATTAGATCCTAAAAGGTGAACATATTCAACTGAAATGAGAAAAACGAATTAATAAAATGAATTATTGTTTACTTAAGTAAATTAACTCGCCTTTTGTTTTGTATAATCTATTATTTCCTTGAGGAATTTTTATATCCTTCTGAAATAAAATAAGTAATATGTTATCCCTAATTCAAATAAAAGTTGTTGCTATAAAGAGTGGCGTAAATTTACCGATAGCTTTCCGTAGTTGGGATACATACATTAACCCAAAACTGATACAGGGTACTCAACACGTCTGGAATTTGAAAATAGGAAGTAATAGAGAAAGACCGCCATTATAGCCTTCATGTTGAATGGAGAACTAATTACAAATAATTTATCCAACCTGAAAGTCCACTAAGATTCAGAAACGTATCCATATGATGACTTAAATGTAAACTTTGAAAATGACAAATATGCTCACCTTTATGATATGTATGCAAGGTTTCAAAAGAGTTATTGCAACCGCTCAGCAGAACCATTTTTATCACCGTTAGAACTTAAAAGTAAACCTATTATTGTAGTCGACCTTTCATATCAAAACGAAACAGTTAAATCGGGACCTATCGACGTGAGAATTTCAATCGATTTGAAACAAGCAAACCGTGAAAACACCCGAGCATATTGTCTCCTTATTCACGATCGTTTAGTTGAGTATAGTCCTTTAAGAGGGTTAGTTCAAAGAATTGTCTAACAACATAACAACCACATAAAATGGAGAAAGATAAAGTTGCAATTGATGTACAAGGATTTTTTGATAACAACGACAAGTTCATTCTAAGGGAAATTGGAGTTGTATTTAGCAAAGAAAATAAGTTTAACAATAATTTCGATATACAACCTCCATTTCATTTCACTCGTCTTAATAATAAGTCGCGAAAAACTGAAAAACTCTCTGGCTCACCAAAAACCATCATAAAATTTTTTGGAACGAAGGAATAAACAACTTTAAGCAAACAAGAAAATATATTAAACAAATCACTTCGGGAAAGGAGGTTTTATGCAAGGGAATTGAAAAGAAACGTTTTCTAGAAATCTTTCTCAGATCACCGCACATAAGAGATGTTGAGGAATTGGGTTGCCCACCATTAAACACCGTAAACATAAACCAATTCCCTTTTTGCTAGACAAAGTGGATTAATAAACCGAATTAATAATTTCACATCCCAATTTGGTGAGGAAATTTTTAAAGAAGATTTAAAATATCTCATTGATACAAGGAATATGTTCATGGATAAGGGAGAAGACGATCTTAACAAAACGGTATATGGCGATTATTTTACGTTTTGTAATAATGGAATCGGGGAAGATGCATGTGCCTGCTTTTTCTATAAAAATCATCGAGACGGAGCCTTAAAACTAATGTCATCATATTTAGTGTATAAGAAAAGCCTTTTACAAATTTCCAAATAAACATGAGCTAAATAAAAATTTACATATTCTTTTATTTGGGAGGGTGTTTGCTTTCAGCTGTTTCTTTTGAGAATTCTTTTGCTATTGGGGTGGGTGTTTGCTTTCAGCTGTTTCTTTTGAGTATTCGTTTGTTCGGGGTGGGTGTTTGTTTCTCAGTGGCAAGCAAAGGGATCCCCTATTCAAGGGTGCTAATCAAGTTACCAAGTCCACGTGTGAACGTGTCAACAACCCGAGACATTTTCTAGAGGCTATGGTTATTAAATTGCTTACCACACCACACTTTCTTCCCGACTCGTTTAACCCCATTTAATAAATCTATTAACGGACACCCGTCAACTTATCACCCTAATTAACGCACCAGTAACTTCTCCCCGCTTAATTAGAATCCCCGATTTCTGGATAGAATTTCTGGATAGGATTTCTGGATACAATTCCTGGATATACGCAATTTATCACCCTAATTAACGAACACCCGTCACACCCCAGTAATTTCTCCCCCCATTAACTAGGAAAACCTAAATGTAACGCTATGATCACCTGACTCACCTCAGTAATTTCTCCCTGTTTAACTAGGATAACCCAGATAAGCAAAAGTCACCCGTCACACCCCAGTAACTTCTCCCCCCATTAACTAGGAAAACCTAAATATAACGCTATGATCACCCGTCACACCGCGTGAGCACCACACTTTCTTAATCTAAGCAAAGGTCACCCCACCCGTCACACCCCAGTAACTTCTCCCCGCTTAATTAGAATCCCCGATTTCTGGATAGGATTTCTGGATACAATTCCTGGATATACGCAATTTATCACCCTATTTAACGATCACTCGTCACGCACCATTAACTTTAATTACCTCCATTTACTACCCTCACTACCCTAATTAGCATAATTAATTACCTCCCCCTTCCACTTTTTGTATCCAGAACTCTCATTTATACACTACTTATTTTCAATGATTTGCATAAGCTTCTTGATTTAATCTTCATTAATTCTATCGTTCATTCTAACGTTACTCTTCCTTCTACCTGTTAAATACTTTTGCACGAATAAAATATACTCTTTCACTCTACGAGTAACGGGTATAAATATCCCTGGAAAAATAACTAGTAGATCTTCGTTAAGTTTTTCGTTGGTCAGATCGCACTGCCCCCCACAAGGTATTTGCTAAGACAAAGGCAATTAATATAAATAAACAAATACAAAAACTAAGACTTCAAGAAACCGAAGTCGTTGGACATAGAATTTTACATACGACTCAATTCCTGTTTTCGGCACAACTACTGAAACCTACTTTTTCTTTAAAATAAGGAAGGAAGCTAGCTTAGGCCAGACGAAGCTTATATACCCTTGCAGATCATTCCAATTCATTTACAAAAACATTAAAGTTCAATTAATTTGCGTATATGTTACAACAATCCAAATTTTAGCTGCTTTCGTATTACTTTGGCATTATTTTTTTGATTCTTCCTATGGCAGCTATATACTATAGCCGTCCGAATTTTTTATAAATTTAATACGAAATTTGGAAACGTTAAAGGAAAGCCATTTCCCAGAGGAGAAGAGAATGTAATAAAAGTCAACCAAAATATAATTTGTTTCCTATTAATTTCCAAATAATTTTCCGATCGTTCCTATGGCAGCTATATGATATAGTCATCCGATTTTTTATAAATTTTATTCGAAATTCAGAAATATTTAAAAAATTGTATTACTTTTAGGAATAGAAGGTAATATTTCAAAAAACATTAAAGCTAGAATTTTTTACTATTTTTTTTCGATCCTTCCTATCGGAGCTATAAGATATATTATGTCGGAACCGACCATATATACTACCTGCAATAGAAAAAAGACTTTTGGAAAAGTTTGAGTCCGATAGCTTTAAAACTGAGAGACTAGTTTGCGTAGAAATAAAATATATTTGCAAGACAATGATTTTGTGATATTGCGGTACTTGGTACAAATGTATGTGCCCTTTTTATACCCTTGCAGGGGTATTATAATTTCAGTCAGAAGTTTGTAACGCAGTAAAGTATAAAAGTATGCCACGCAGAATCTGGAAACCCTGGAACTGCACCGATAGAGTAAGCATTAAAATGCTTATGTGAGAGGGGTAAGCTAATCGATGATATATAAAAGAGATCAAGATAGTGAGCGTAAGAGCAAAATCACAGAAAAGAAAAGGAATGCAGGAGGAAATTTATCACGATTCAAAGAGAGCGACTGAGTATCAGTTCGTTGCAGTCAAGAGAATCACTCTAGAGAGAGCAAAAACTTAAAAAAAAATTGAAATGAATAAAATGCTTAACTTGGAAACAGTACGTTGTAAGTTGAAGAAAAAAAAATATATTGAACAGAGAAATAATCTGTTCATACACAGGTAGTTAGTCTTATAATAAGCTAATAAAGTCAGAGGCAGTTAGCCATTCAATAAGCTGACATAGTCCGAGGCAGAGTGCCAAGATAATGAATAAATGAAATTTTGTTTTCGTTTCAATTTCAGAATTTGCCTAGGAAGGAAAATGGGTGAAAATATAATCAAACCTTTCCTGTGTGAAAGTATTGAGAAATCATTGCTACGACACGAGTGGAAAAGATGGCTACGGGCATTTAAGATATATATCGATGGAGAACCGATTGAAAGACCTATCAGGAAGCGAAAAAAATTGCTTCACTTAGGAGGTGTGCAATTGCAAACGGTGGCTTACTCCCTGCCCGATGCTCTAGTGGCCCCGGATGATAACGAAGAAGTCGACGTATTTTTGGTGCTGGTTGAAAAGCTAAATGATTATTTTTCACCGAAACAAAACTCTACCTTCAAAAGGCATATGTTTAGGAACCTTTCGCCTTTGGAAAGTGAGAGTTTCGCAAAATGTATAATTCGGTTACGTCAGCAAATGCAGAAATGCAATTTCGGTTCCACTAAGGCCGAAATTGACGAGATCTGTTTGAAAGATAAAATTATGGACTCCTGGACTTCTCTGGATTTAAAAAAAAAGCTACTGGAGAAAGAGCATACTTTGATTGAGGTAATCGAAGCTTGTAGAGTAGAAGAAGAAATTAGTAAGCAATCACAATCAATGATATCTAAGTCGGAAAGAGAGACAATAAGTAAAATATCATCCCGGAAACCAACTAAGGGTACCGAGTGTGGTAGATGTGGTCGAGTGGTCATTCTGACGAAAACTTGGCCTGCCCTGCGCGACAAGTAAAATGCAACAAATGCATGCGGTTGCGGGCATTCGCCCGCAAGTGCAGAACAAACCTCAAGCGTCAGTACACACAGCCAACCAACAGTGGCACAAAGCGATCACGGCTAGATGCGCGCCGGGTGCAAGATGAATGCACTAAACCCGAAACGAAACCAACCAAGGAAGAATGTTTCCGGATTTGCAGCGATGATGAAAGTGATGAACTGATAGAGTGTACAATAGGTGGGCAGCTTGTTCCCCTTATTATCGACTCAGGCTCCCGCTTTAATCTCATCAGCCATGCTGACTGGTTATCAATGGAAGTAAACAAAGCCGTAGTTTTCAACACCAGATACAACTCGGAGAGACAATTTCGGGGTTATGCTTCAAACAAATTGCTTAACGTAATTTGTGTGTTCGAGGCTCCCATATCAACAGGCTCGGGTAAAGAGATCATTGCTTCATTTTATGTAATTGAAAATGGAAAACAATCGTTACTGGGCCGTGAAACAGCGATTAAATTGAACGTCCTAGCATTGGGGTTACAGGTTAGCCGAGCTGAGTGCATTACTCCATTTCCCAAATGGAAAGGAGTAACAGTGAAATTATTAATTGACCCTAACATTAGGCCGACACAACAGCCAATGAGACGCATACCGGCTGCCATCGAAGCTAAGGTACTGTCTAAAATAGATGAGTCTCTAAGCAGTGACATAATAAAGCCAGTTGTCGATCACAGCCCTTGGATCTCGCCTATCGTAATAGCCTTTAAGGATAATGGCGACATTAGGTTGTGTTTGGATATGCGGTTAGCCAATCGAGCGGTGATGAGGGAACACTACCCACTGCCTACTTTTGAATCATTTATGACCAAGTTGAAAGACGCTACATTCTTTTCAAGGCTCGATTTAAAAGATGCATACCATCAATTAGAACTGGATAAGGCAAGTCGACAGATAACAACATTTATAACTCCAAGGGGTTTGTTCCGCTACAAACGATTAATGTTCGGAATAAATTCAGCCCCTGAGATATTCCAGCGACGGCTTGAAGAGTTATTATCGCCATGCCCCAATGTTCTTAATTATATAGACGATGTCATCATTTTTGGATCAACTGAAGACGAGCAAGACGAGACCTTCAGGAAAGTCCGCGCAATATTTAAGAATAACAATGTGGTTTTAGATGACTCAAAATTTGTTAGGAAAACACACCGATTAAGATTAATAGGTCACATTCTATCAGACAAAGGAATTAGTGTTGATCCCGAAAAAGTATATGTTATCACTTAATTTCGAGACCCGAGAAATAAGGAGGAGGCGAGAAGCTTCCTAGGTCTGGTGACTTACTTCGGGAAGTTTATTCCGGATTTAGCCGTTCGCACAGAACCATTGAGAAAATTGTTTAAAAAAGATACCAAATTTGTCTGGGGCCCCCAAAACGTTCAACGATTTAAAAACTCGCCTGGCTGAAATACCCAGACTTTTATATTTTAACATAAAACATCGAACACGTCTGATTGCTGATGCAAGCCCTGGGGCGCTGGGAGCAGTACTGCTACAATTCACCGAAAGAAGCGAACCCCAGATCATTTATTTTGCCAGCAGGAGTTTGTCCGATGTGAAGAAGCGGTACTCACAAACTGAAAAAGAAAGCTTGGCGCTTGTATGGGCGGTTTGAATTGGTTACCGATCACAAGCCGCTAGAGACAATATTTAAGCCAAAATCAAGACCATCAGCTCGCATTGAAAGGTGGCTTTAGCGCCTACAGCCTTATAAATTTAAAGTCATTTTTAAAGCAGGGAAAGAAAACATCTCAGACACCTTGTCTCGTCTGTCTAACATATGATCGACAAGGATTTCGAGTCAAGAGCCGAATATAGCATTTTCCGTGTACAGGAGAGCTCAATCCCTATGTCAATGAGCTTATCGGAGATAGCAGAGAAAAGAATCCTTGACGAAGAAATTGTGGATGCCATTACCTGCTTGCAAGACGATTCATGGACTTCCGCCGCATCAAATAACCTCTACCCGTTTAGATTCGAGCTTTCCACAATCGGAAACATCTTACTCAGAGGAAACCGTCTGATCATTCCGACTTCTCTGCGGGAAAAGGTGCTAGAGCTAGCCCATGAAGGTCATCCAGGCGAATCCGCAATGAAGCGTCGGCTACGCTCCAAGGTTTGGTGGCCTGGCATAGATCGTGCGGCTGAAAAGTTTGTTAAGTCCTGTAGGGATTGTTCTTATGCTCTTCTTGTGGCCTACCGCAGTCAAAATACGGTAAATGCTCACGATGGGAGGTGTAAGCTGAACGATGATGTATAAAAGAGATCAAAATAGTGAGCGTAAGAGCAAAATCAAAGAAAGGAAAAGAATGCAGGAAGGAATTAATAACGATTCAAAAACACAAGCCTATTTAAGAGAGTGACTGAGTAACAGTTAGATGCAAGTCAAGAGAATCATTCTAGTGAGAGCAATAAAAATAAAAAGAAGTGAATGAAATGCTTAACTGAGCTACAGTACGTTGTAAGTTGAAGAAAAAAAAAATTAAACAGTGTTCATACACAGGCAGTTAGCCTTATAATAAGCTAATAAATTCAGAGGCAGTTAGCCATTCAATAAGCTGACATACTCAGAGGCAGGGTGCCAAGATAATGAATAAATGAAATGTTGTTTTCATTTCACTTTCAGAATTTGCATAAGAAGGAAAATGGGTGAAAATATAATCAAACCTTTCCTGTGTGAAAGTATTGAGAAATCATTGCTACGACACGAGTGGAAAAGATGGCTACGGGCATTTAAGATATATATCGATGGAGAACCGATTGAAACACCTATCAGGAAGCGAAAAAAATTGCTTCACTTAGGAGGTGTGCAATTGCAAACGGTGGCTTACTCCCTGCCCGATGCTCTAGTGGCCCCGGATGATAACGAAGAAGTCGACGTATTTTTGGTGCTGGTTGAAAAGCTAAATGATTATTTTTCACCGAAACAAAACTCTACCTTCAAAAGGCATATGTTTAGGAACCTTTCGCCTTTGGAAAGTGAGAGTTTCGCAAAATGTATAATTCGGTTACGTCAGCAAATGCAATTTCGGTCCACTAAGGCCGCAAGTGCAGAACAAATTTCAAGCGCCAGTCCACACAGCTAAACAACGGTGGCACAAAGCGATCACGGCTAGATGTGCGTCGAGTGCAAGATGAATACACTCACCCCAAAACAAAACCGACCAAAGAAAAATGTTACCGGATTTGCAGCGATGATGAAAGTGATGAACTGATAGAGTGTTTAATAGGTGGGCAGCTTGTTCCCCTTGTTATCGACTCAGGCTCTCACTTCAATCGCATCAGCCAAGCTGACTGCTTATCAATGAAAGTAAACAAAGCCGTAGTTTTCAACATCAGATCCAACTCGGAGAGACCATTTCGGGGTTATGCTTCAAACAAATTGCTAAACGTAATTTCTGTGTTCGAGGCTCCCATATCAACAGGCTCAGATAAAGAGATCATTGCTTCATTTTATGTACTTGAAAATGGAAAACAATCATTACTGGGCCGTGAAACAGCGTTTAAATTGAACGTCCTAGCATTGGGGTTACAGGTTAATCGAGCTGAGTGCATTACTCCATTTCCCAAGTGGAAACGAGTAACAGTGAAATCATTAATTGACCTTAACAACCTTAACCGGCTGCCATCGGAGCTAAGGTACTGTCTAAAATAGAGGAGGCTCTAAGCAAAGACATTAGAATATGAAGATGGATAACGCCATACGTTTTTTTTGCACACGATTTTTGGGTGCTGGCTTTTCGCTCTCTTGCCCAAAAGCCAGCGAGAGAGCGCTCTAGAGCCAGCCGCTCTCTTGTACGCATACAGCGAAAGCCGACGACTGTATAAGTGCACATGTATTCACAAGCATTTCTTCGCTGCAACGCGCTGGCTTAATATACTCTTTATTTTAAAATTCTAACATTACTAAAAACATTTATTTGTAATGCCTTATATGATAATTATTCGAAAGTAGTTTATTTTTTAGTAATGACCAAATATATGTACGTATATAAAGATCCATAGTTTATTTCATACATTACTTTACATTGGAATAATTGTCATTAGGGTATTCAGCGTGCAACGTGTAAACGATTTTTAGGAGCCTCAGAAATATTGCGATTGAACAGGTTAAATATTTGTATATTTATTGTGTTTTAAATATATAGATTTAAAAATATGTATTTTATATTATTCGTATTATAATAACACTATATAAAATTATATTAAATAAATATAAATAATTAAAATATATTTAGCAAACCAAAAAACACAAAGGGGAAACAAAATAGGTTTGCGCCCTTTATTTTCCAAACAAAAGCGCGCGCTGACAAAATCAAATTTAAAAGGCACAAAATCGTTAAGCCAAATTTTATTTTCATTCATAAAATTAAATAAAATGTCCTTGTATAATATTTAAATATACTCCTAAGGTAGCTAAAGTTTGAAAATTAAACCTACCCTGTAAAAATTAATGTTAAGTATTTATACATGTTTTTGTATATTAACTAAATTATTTATTAAATATACTAAATAATTAAAATAGTTATTCTGTTAAATATTCTATTAAATTGATTAAATAATCAATAATTTATATATTATTAATGAATTAAAATAGTTTATATACAAATACATATTTAAATATTATATATATACATTTTACAAAAATTAACAATTTTTAGTATTTTTTATGAAAACAAAATTTGTTTAATGATTTTTTGCCGTTTAAATTAGATTTGAAAAACGCGCGCTTTTGGGTGAAAAATAAGTTAATAGAACAGCCATGGATAAACAATAAAGCGAAATATATTTAATTGAATAATCCTTTAAATATGTTCAATCTAAAAATCCTTCGCTTTGTTTTTGTTTAACAATCATAATATATTCAAATATATTAAACTTTTTTAAAATATTTTTAAATTTTATCAAGCAGTTTTATATTTTTTTTTATTAAAAGGCATGTTTTTAGCTTTAATTTAAATATGTAAAACGAAACTATAAATGAAATATGCAGATATTCGTTTTTAAGGTGCATAGTTTTACATCAAGCTTCATTGCCACACATATATAAATAAATGTAATTTTAACAAGAAAGGAAGCTAGCTTCGGCCAGCCGAAGCTTATATACCCTTGCAGATCATTCCTATTTATTTACAAAAACAATAAATTTGAATTAATTTGCGTATATGTTACAACAATCCAAATTTTAGCTTCTTTCGTATTACTTAATAGTATTCCCAAAAGTAGAAGGAAATATTTAAAAAAACACCAAAGCTAGCAATTTTTTACGGTTTTTTTTTATTCTTCCTGTTGGAGCTATAAGATATAGTTGTACGATCCGGTCGGTTCCGATATATATACTACCTGCAATAGAAAGAAGATTTTTGGGAAAGTTTCATCCCGATAGCTCAAAAACTGAGAGACTAGTTTGCGTAGAAACAGACGGACAGACGGACGGACAGACGGACAGACGGACGGACATGGCTAGATCGACTCGTCTAGTGATGCTGATCATGAATATATATACTTTATGGGGTCGGAAACGACTCCTTCACTGCGTTGCAAACTTCTGACTGAAATCATAATACCCTCTGCAAGGGTATAATAAACATCCTGTTTAATCATAGAAGTTCTTTTGACACACGATTAGTTTCTTAGCCGAGAAATGATTTCTGGCCGAAAATCGTCTCGCCAATTAAGTACGCACACATACGAACTTGCTTACGAGTTGTGTTTACCCACACAAGCATGTGCACACAATTTTTTGATTTTTTCGCTCTCAACTTTGTGCGAGCGGAGAGAGCGAGATTTTCGTCGCCACCAAAAATCAGGCTGCATATTGCAAAACAAATGTATGGCCGTTACTCATCTTAGATATTATATTGGTATTTGCTCTAAGCAGTGACATAATAGAGTCAGTGGTCGGTCACAGCCCTTGGATCTTGCCTATCGTAATAGCCTTTAAAGATAATAGCGACATTAGGCTGTGTTTGGATATGCGTTTGGCCAATCGAGCGGTGATGAGGGAACACTATCCACTGCCTAGTTTTGAATCATTTATGACCAAGTTGAAAGATGCTACATTCTTTTCAAGACTCGATTTAAAAGATGCATACCATCAATTAGAACTGGATAAGGCAAGTCGACAGATAGCAACATTTATAACTCCAAGGGGTTTGTTCCGCTACAAACGATTAATGTTCGGAATAAATTCAGCCCCTGAGATATTCCAGCGACGACTTGAAGAGTTATTATCGCCATGCCCCAATGTTCTTAATTATATAGACGATGTCATCATTTTTGGATCAACTGAAGACGAGCACGACGAGACCTTCAGGAAAGTCCGCGCAATATTTAAGAATAACAATGTGGTTTTAGATGACTCAAAATTTGTTAGGAAAACACACCGATTAAGATTAATAGGTCACATTCTATCAGACAAAGGAATTAGTGTTGATCCCGAAAAAGTATATGTTATCACTTAATTTCGAGACCCGAGAAATAAGGAGGAGGCGAGAAGCTTCCTAGGTCTGGTGACTTACTTCGGGAAGTTTATTCCGGATTTAGCCGTTCGCACAGAACCATTGAGAAAATTGTTTAAAAAAGATACCAAATTTGTCTGGGGCCCCCCAAAACGTTCAACGATTTAAAAACTCGCCTGGCTGAAATACCCAGACTTTAATATTTTAACATAAAACATCGAACACGTCTGATTGCTAATGCAAGCCCTGGGGCGCTGGGAGCAGTACTGCTACAATTCACCGAAAGAAGCGAACCCCAGATCATTTCTTTTTCCAGCCGGAGTTTGTCCGATGTGGAGAAGCGGTACTCACAAACTGAATAAGAAAGCTTGGCACTAGTATGGGTAGTAAAAAAATATCATTACTATTTAGCCGGCTTAGAGTTTGAATTGGTTACCAAAGCCAACATCAAGACCACCAGCTCGCATAGAAAGGTGGCTTCTGCGCCTAAAGCCTTAAAAATTCAAAGTAATTTTTAACGCAGGAAGAGAAAACATTTCAGACACCCTGCCTCGTCTGTGGAACATATCATCGACAAAGGATTTCGAGTCAAGATCAGAAAAATAGCATTTTTCGTGTACTGGAGAGTTTAATCCCCATGTCAATAAGCATATCGGAGATAGCAGATGCCATTACCTGCTTGCAAGACGATTCATGGACTTCCGCCGCATCAAATAACCTCTACCCGTTTAGATTCGAGCTTTCCACAATCGGAAACATCTTACTCAGAGGAAACCGTCTGATCATTCCGACTTCTCTGCGGGAAAAGGTGCTAGAGCTAGCCCATGAAGGTCATCCAGGCGAATCCGCAATGAAGCGTCAGCTACGCTTCAAGGGCCTGGCATAGATCGTGCGGCTGAAAGGCTTGTTAAGTCCTGTAGGGATTGCCTTTTAGTCTCGCAACCAATCCATCCAGCGCCGATGAGTAGAACACCATTTTCAACGCGTCCTTGGATATGCGTGGCTTCCGATTTGTTAGGTCCCTTGCCAAATGGCGAATTCTTACTTGTCTTCATTGATTATTACTCGCGGTACATGGAGTTTAAATTTCTGCGCTCTATAACTTCAGCGACAATTATCGGTACAACACTGAGAAAAAAAACAGTCTAAAATTAAGAGAAATATTCTTAAATTAAGAACGTTTGGTCATAGAAATGAGTCAAGTCCGATTGTTCTTATATCAAGACAGAATGTTTTTAAATGAAGAACACTTATTGTCATAATACATAGAGAATCTTACAATGTTAATTTACTTAAATACGCTTAATTCTAATATACGATTTTCCATTGTTTAGCGCCGTTTTCTCGTCCGCATGTTAAATTTAAAGGGTTTTAAAGGGTTTTTAAATCTCAAAAACTTAAATATAATAGAATCGTATTTAAAAAACCATTATTTTTTGTCTAAATAAATGTTACTTGTTTGATAATTTGTATTATATTAAATTGGTTTTTTTAAATTAATTTTCTCTCGTATATTATTGGACAAAAAATTGATAATTTTTGTAGTTCATAAATACAATATATACTTTTAAATCACTTTTTTAAAACTCGAAAATAACTAATCACAGCAATGCTACTCCTTTAAAGTAAAACGCAGTTGAAAACCGCGGAAAAACGGCGCCTGCCCTCGAGAAATAGAAAAAGAATACTGAGCGAGAAAAACAACATCAACAACATCTTGTTGTTGTTTTCCCTTTGCCACGATCGCGCTTGCCCAGCTTGCAAAGCGAGACAGGAGAAGTTCGATTTTGTCTCGTTTTTCTATGATTTTAAGAGAGAGAAATTTGGGAGAGCGTGATTGAGAGAGAGGGGGTTGGTGAGAGAGTCGATTCTGCAGACGCTCTGCCGGCGTCGCTGTCGACTCAGTGCTATTTTAGCGCTCGGGCTGAATTCGGGAACTGCATGGTACATATAGCCGCAGAATTGAAAATCTGCTGTGATGGTCCGATCATAATGAGTGATACACACATCGAAAGGTATCACAAAAACTAATTGCATACCAAGACTAAATCAATTTCAATTGGTTTGGGAGAGAGTGCGGTGAAAGTGAAAATGTAGAAAATTGTCTCTTCACACTACGGTCTTTGTATTCTTACTGAAAATGAGCTTAATCTTGAATGTCGTTGCACTATGGTCAGTAAAACAATTGGCCCTTAAGACACAAAGCAATGCTTGTTAACGCGGAGCCCTACACCGTTTGGACGAGTAAACGTTATCGCGGACAAAGAAAAGGACAGTTTCACAATAGACAATTAATGCAGTTCAAAATACGAATAGTGAGATACATAAAGTAAAACTAATTAGTTGCTAAGTAGAATAAAAATATTGATTTACAGATAGGCAGTGAGTCTGTAAATCTATCACCAATTCTGCCATTCGCTACAGATCAAGACTCATCTCCCACACAAATAGACTTGCCCTCACACTTTCCAGACCTATGAACAGAAGAAGACTAAAAAGATTGCACCCATCAGACAATTGGATACTTGGACGGCACGCTAGTGGGAAACTGATTCCAGACTTAGACTCATAGACTGCCACACTGCTCAATTTTTGTAATCAGTCTTTTTTTTATTCACTATTTCTTGTTTATTTTACCATGGGTGAAAGTGAATTAAGTTTAACATAACACTCTCCAATAAACATTTGTTATGCATATCGAAAAAAATTAATTCAGGATTTGGGCGGAGAAATATTAAAATCAGCAGAACGAGACCAAGATTGCATCGTAAAACAGAAAGGAAAAGAGATGTCAGACGTTTGCCCAGAAATATTAGCCATTTAAAAAAGATACCAATAAGGAGCTCTTCGAACAATGGCTCCGATCCTGGTTCCTCTCTACAGGTACATGTAACTCCACCAGAAGAATTGAAAAACACGGAACGAGCGGAACACCAGCCAGAACAGATAGCCGAGATGGAATTCCATCCAAGTTTGGACCAACGATTAAAACTAAAGCTCGTGAAGAAAGGAGGGATGTGGGAACCAGCGGCGAAGAGCGAGATGGATAACAGCAGCAGCGACGTCAATGTTAATTCCTTTATCTAACTCATTGTAATATTTAGTATACTACGTACAGTTGTCGGACCAGCATTGCTGGTTCGCGAATAAAGTGTAAAGTTATTATACCCGTTACTCGTAAAGTAAAAGGGTATATTGTAGCATTTCCGACAATAAAAAGGTTTATATATTTTTGATCAGGATCACTATCTGAGTCGATATAGTCATGTCCGTCTGTCCGTCTTTCCGTCTGTCTGTCTGTCTTTATGAACGCTGAGATCTCGGAAACTTCAAAAGCTAGAGAGTTGGGATTACCCACACATATTCTTGGGCTTCCTACGCAGCGCAAGTTTGTTTCAGCCGATTGCCATGCCCCCTCTAATGCCCACAATCGCCTTAAACGAATTTATGTGTGTGTGTTTCTGTGTCTGGCGTCCAAACCATTAAATATTTTGGAAAAGTATTGATAAATACAATGCAATGTTTATCAATACCTATCGAAATGTAGAAGAAATTTTTTAAATCGGACCATTCGTTAAAAAGTTGTGCTCGATCAAAAGTTTTACATATCCATCTCCCTCGCACTCCCTTTAGCTGAGTAACGGGTATCTGATAGTCGGGGCACCCGACTATAGCGTTCTCTCTTGTTAAACGAAGTGTTCTATATTGTGGTTGGACGTGACTTGACACATCCAGTATATTTTTTGAATGCGTGTCGCCTTTCCATATATTAGGCGTAGTCCCTTGGTCAAACATCAAACCATTTCTATTTTCGACTTCCAGTGTTGCCTCCAGGTCTGAAGAATGTTCAGAAGGTATCAGTTTCCTGACGCCTTGCACTAACGAGAGATTTTTCGAGAAGTGTTTTTTAGCCGGCTTCATTTGTAGGTGACATCTTTCTTTGGTTGATTCGGCTGCACAAATCTTTAATGACTTGTCTTCTTGAGTTGGAATTGTTCCTGCTACAATCCATCCAAACATGGATGGACGAAGGATGGGTTCTCCCGCCTTTGTTTGCTGCTGATCTGGCAGTAACAATATCAATTTGTCCTGGCGTATTAAAATCTGGGTCTGCTAGAGATATGTCGCTTGGAATTGCATAGCTGGAAGAACTTTATTCCCGGACTTGTTGATTAGCCATAATCTTGGGAATCATATATGCTTCTATTTATACCGTGAATTCATTGTGCAGGGACTTAACTCGTATTTTGACTTGGGAACGGCACATTTTTGTACCGCTCCTAACACTCCCAAAAGGGACTGAAGTCTTCTGTCTTTTAAACGAAAGCCTTGATGCCATTTGTTCAGAAATCAAATTTATCTGAGATCCTGAATCGAGTAGTGCTCTGAAGTTCATCTCTCTTCCGGATTTGGTCTCTACTGCCGCTTTTGCTGTGGCTAGTAAGATGTTATGGTCAGTAATTGCTGCGCCTACAATATGGTCTGGCGGATCTGTAGGGTCTCCCAAATTTGGTTCTAAATGCAACATCGTATTGTGTTTCCTATCACATATGAAACATGTGCGACTTTGACAGTCTTCTGACTTGTGGTATGTGCTAAAACAATTTACACACATTTCTTGTTTCTCTACCCAATTTATTCTTTCGGATACAGGGTTAGATCGGAACTCATCGCATCTAAATAAAGGGTGATTTCCTCTTTTGCAGAATTCACATGAAGCTATGTTTATACCCGTTACTTGCAGAGTAAAAGGGTATATTGTATTCGTGCAAAAGTATGTAACAGGTAGAAGGAAGCGTTTTCGACCCTATAAAGTATATATATTCTTGATCAGGGTCACTAGCCGAGTCGATCTAGCCATGTCCGTCTGTCCGTCCGTATGAACGCTGAGATCTCAGACTCACGAAATCCTCATACCGGCCAGGGAGAGAAACAATGCATGAAGACCGCGAGAAAGAAAACATTGAGCAGATCCTAGAAGCAGAGCTGGCAGAATTCCGAACCATGAGTGGAACTTAAAACGTGGCCGAGCACCAAATCACCATGAAGGACGAGAATCCTATAAAACAAAGATACTACCCCAAGAACCCCAAAGTTCAAGGGAAGATCAATGCAAAGGTGGACGAACTTCTGCAAATGGGTTTCATAGAGCACTCAAAGAGCCCGTATAGACTCATAGACTGCCACACTGCTCAATTTTTGTAATTAGTCTTTTTTTTTTATTCACTACTTCTTGTTAATTTTTACCATGGGTGAAAGTGAATTAAGTTTCACACAACACTCTCCAATAAACATTTTGTTATGCATATCGAAAAAAAAAAAAATTAAAAAGCTTGGGAGCGTACCACTGAGTCGCACCCAAATTAAACCAAAACTATAAGTCTCATAAAGAAATCACAAGCCGAGTCGATATAGCCATGTCCGTCTGTCCGTCCGTATGAACGCTGAGATCTCAGGAACTATAAAAGCTAGAAAGTTGGGATTACCCACACATATTCTTTGGCTTCCTTCGCAGCGCAAGTTTATTTTAGCGGAGGCCCACTCCCCCTCTGACGCCCACAATCACCATAAACGATTTCAAAAGGTGTCTGACGCCCACATCTTTAAAAATTTCGGAAAAGGAAAAATGCAGTTTTATTGTGCTTATCAATACCTATCGAAATGTAGAAATGTTTCAAATCGGACCATTCGTTAAAAAGTTATGCGCGATCAAAGTTTAATATCTCTATCTCCTTTGAGTAACGGGTATCTGATAGTCGGGGCACCTGACTATAGCGTTCTCTCTTGTTTTAGTTAGAATTGCTTAAGTTTGCTAAAAGTTGTCAAATTTGAAAAAGTACCCTCTCATTAAAAATCTGAATATCCGGTTATATGAATCCGATTGCCTTTATGTCTTTTGCATTAATTCCTCTAACATCTTTTCTTTCAAAATAAATTTCTACAAAAAATAAATTTTTAATTTCTTAGAAAAAAAAAAAAAAAAGATTTAAAAAAAAATTGTATCCATTGCGCCCACAAAAAACTTTGTAAAAAGTTGGAGCCATTTTTATACCCGTTACTCGTAGAGTAAAAGGGTATATTGTATTCGTGCAAAAGTATGTTACAGGGAGAAGGAAGCGTTTCCGACCCTAGTATATATATTCTTGATCAGGATCACAAGCCGAGTCGATATAGCCATGTCCGTCTGTCCGTCTGTCCGTCCGTATGAACGCTGAGATCTCGGAAACTATAAAAGCTAGAAATTTGGGATCAACAACACAAATTCTTGGGCTTCCTACGCAGCGCAAGTTTATTTCAGACGAGCGCCACGCCCATTCTAACGCCCACAATCGCCTTAAACGATTTTATGTGTATGTGACTGTGTCTGACGCGCACACCTTTAAAGATTTTGGAATAGTAAGTAAGCAGTTTTATTGTGTTTATCAATACCTATCGAAATGTAGATGAAATAAAGTTATGCCCGATCCAAGATTTATATGTATATCCATCTCCCTCGTACTTCCTTTAGCTGAGTAACGGGTATCTGATAGTCGGGGCACCCGACTATAGCCTTCTCTCTTGTTAGTTTTTTAAATATCGAATTTTTTTAACAAGGCCTTGGCTTTTTTCTATGAAAACACGTCGCAGCAAGCAGGGCTACTCTTTCACTCTTTCTGAATGACAAAACATAATCTATTAAAAAATGACAATTATTTATTTAACAATAAAATATTAAAAAAGAATTATTTAAATATGTTAGATAAAATACAAATAAAAAAAGAAATTGTTTTATTACATTTTTTAATTTTAATTTTTATTAAATAATTTTTTTTTAATTAAAAAAAATATTTAAAACTGTTTAATAAATTACATAGTACAAAAAAAAAAAAGAAATTTCATCAAACCAGTCTACTCTCCGGGTCCTGACGGAATCCCTGGATGTGTGCTCAGGTATTGCGCTGAGACTTTGTGTAGACTATTGTACCAACTTTTTACTTTGTCTTCAGAAGGAGGAAGGAATCGTTTGTTATCCCGCTTCATTAAAAGAAGAGCAAATCGAATGCATGTAATTACAGAGGTATTTCAAAGCTATCAGCTATTCCAAAGCTCTTTAAGAACATTATTACCAACCTTTTGGAGTTTACTTCATTTGTGATAAATGGTTTTAGAAAAAAACGCCTGACTGATTTGGTGTACACGGATTTCAGTAACGCGTTTGATTCTGTAAGCCACCCGATTCTAGTTCGGAAATTTGACCTTTAAGGGTTTCCAGATGATCTTCTTAGGTGGGTCTTAACTTAAGTTAAGTTAAGTTAATTAAATGGCAGGATTAATTTATAAAAACTATTTTTTATCCATAATCGGAGTCACGTCCGGTGTACCACAAGGAAGTCATCTTGGTCCGCTCCTGTTTACATTATTCATAAATGACCTTACTCTAGTCCTAACGAAGTCACGTGTACTTATGTACGCAGATGACGTTAAGTTGTGCCTGCAATTTAATGATCCCGTACAAAGTTAAGCTTTGCAATCCAATCTCAATGCATTTCAAACTTGGTGCATGAATAATAAATTAAATTTAAATGGTTCTAAGTGAAAACTAATGACCTTTTTTCGAGTCAGCCTTCACTATACAACTTATACTTTGAGCGGTTGTGTGTTAGATAGAATAACGCATGCTGACGACCTTGGAGTCTACATGGATCCTAAACTTACATTTTCCGATCACATTACTACCATGGTAAATAAAGCCAGAGCCGGCTTGCATTTATCAAAAGGTGGTCGAAGGAATTCGATGATCCCTATGTCACAAAGACCTTGTTTATTTCATTAGTCCGACCAATTCTTGAGTACTGCGCTCCTGCTTGGAGTCCCCAATATGGGGTGCATATAGACCAGATTGAGTCTGTGCAAAAAAAACTTTTTTAAATTTGCCTTACGGGGTCTTAACTGAGATACAAGCCTAATACTGCCATCCTAATTTAGTAGACTACTTCTAATTAACTTACCATCATTCGTTAACTGTAGAACTATGCTTGGTATTACGTTTATTAGGAATCTTATTCATGTTGATGTGGAGAGTCACGAGTTACTGGGTCGCCTGCATTTTAATGTGCCAATGGATTCACTAGAAACTATATTCCTTTAGTTTTAAATCATTGTAAATCTAATTACTCAAATTTAACTTAAACAGTTACGCTTAATACAAAAAACTTTTCCCCAATGGGATAAACATACAAAAAAAAATTATGCAATGCATGAACCTTTTAGAGTACTCTGCAATGACTATAATAGACTATATCACCTAATATCTACTACCGACTGCCTATCCGTAAATCAATATTACTATCCTACTTAGCCACTAATTAGTTTTACTTTATGTATCTAACTATTCGTATTTTGAACTGCATGTATTTTTAATTGTCTATTGTGAAACTGTCCTTTTCTTTGTCCGCGATTACGTTTACTCGCCCAAAACGGTGTAGGGCTCCCCGCGTTAACTTTTGCATTGCTTTGTGTCGTAAGGGCCACTTGTTTGTACTGACCATAGTGCAACAACATCCAAGATTAAGCTCATTTTCAGTAAGAATACAACAACCGTAGTGTGAAGAGACAATTTTCTACATTTTCACTTTCACCGCACTCTCTCCCAAACCAATTGAAATTGATTATGTCTTGGTATGCAATCCTGTTAGTTTTTGTGATACCTTTCGATTGGTGTATCACTCATTATGATCGCACCATCACAGCAGATTTTCAATTCTGCGGCTATATGTATATATAGTAGTCGCCTTCGCACACTCTCCTTGTGCGCTTCGTCACTACATGGACTGCCGTCCATAGTGATAATTTAACCACTATAAGTAAGAAAATTAAATACATCTCTACCAGGCGCACAGAAAAACCAGCAAGGGAAAGTCCAGAAATCATGTGAATTTTTGTTTTGTTTTTTATGAACTTTTTGTTCTCAAATTAACGCCCCATTCGTTCGGAATCCAATTCTAAAGTTTCTGTAAAATTTTATGAACGAGCGTTCATGAACTGTCAACAAACGGGCTACGCACTTACTGACCCCGTTTGGGTTTGATTTGTTACCGTTTCAAAAGGATTTTTTTCTGGGTGTATGCTTTCTTCTATTTTTTTTCTTTAAATAAATCTTAAATTTTATTTTAATTTTTAAATTTTTAGTCTTGAAGCAATTAATTTTTTTATACCCTTGCAGAGGGTATTATGTTTTCAGTCAGAAGTTTGCAACGCAGTGAAGGAGATGTTTCCGACCCCATAAAGTATATATATTCTTGATCAGCATGACAAGACGAGTCGATCTAGCCATGTCCGTCCGTCCGTCTGTCCGTCTGTCCGTCGGTCCGTCTGCCTGTCTGTTTCTACGCAAACTAGTCTCTCAGTTTTAAAGCTATCGGGCTCAAACTTTCCCAAAAGTCTTCTTACTATTGCAGGAAATATATATGTCGGAACCGACCGGATCGGAAAACTATATCTTATAGCTCCCATAGGAAGGATCGAAAAAAAAACCGTAAACAAATTCTAGCTTTGGTGTTTTTTGAAATATTACCTTCTTCTTTTGGGTATACTATTTTTTAAATATTACTGAATTTCGAATAAAATTTCTAAAAAATCGGATAACTATATGATATAGCTGCCATATGAACGGTCGGAAAATTAAATGGAAGTTAATAGGAAAAAAATTAAATCTTTGTTGACTTTTATTACGTTCTCTTCTTCTCTGGGATATGGCTTTTCTTTAACATTTCAAAATTTCGTATTAAATTTAACAAAATTCGGACGGCTATATTATATAGCTGCCATAGAAAGGATCAAAATATTAATGCCAAAGTAATACGAAAGCAGCTAAAATTTGGATTGTTGTAACATACATATTCGCAAATTTATTGAACTTTAATGTTTTTGTAAATGAATAGGAATGATCTGCAAGGGTATATAAGCTTCGTCTGGCCTAAGCTAGCTTCCTTCCTTGTTTTAAAGAAAAATTAGGTTTCAGTAGTTGTGCCGAAAACAGGAATTGAGTCGTATGTAAAATTCTATGTCCAACGACTTCGGTTTCTTGAAGTCTTAGTTTTTGTATTTGTTTATTTATATTAATTGCCTTTGTCTTAGCAAATAACTTGTGGGGGCAGTGCGATCTGACCAACGAAAAACTTAACGAAGATCTACTAGTTATTTTTCAAGAGATATTTATACCCGTTATATTAAAGCAAATTAAAGCAAACAATGAACAAGAGATTCAATGAATAATTGAAATTAGTTCCATTTAAGATTTAATTCTCAAAATTCTTGTTTCGTCACAGAAATTGTGAAAATTTTGGGAGTTTCAACTTTGGCGTCGAATTCCAAAGAATGGTTCAAAATGGGGACTATTTTTTTGTAGTTCCGTGATGTAGTAGGTCCTACCGAAAATAATAAAGGTAAGTCTAATTATATAGGCCACGTAATTCAAAATGTCGGCAAACATCGGTTTTTTGTATTCTTAGCTATACACCTGTAGGTGATGGAAAATAATTTTGTATGGGACTTTTACTCAGGAGCACCCAAATATTATGGAAAAGTTGAAATGGTTCGTGGAAATTTCACTAAGTTGAATTTTGTGTTCCTGTGAGATTAGCATTTTGCATGTAGATTTTAGGAGTTCCTACGCAGCGCCAGTTTGTTTCAGCCGAGGGCAAAAATCGCCTTAAACGATTTTAAAAGGTGTCTGGCGCTCACATTTGTAAAGACTTCGGAAAAGTACAAACTTTATTGTGTTTATCAATAGCTATCAAAATCTAAAAGATATTTTCCAAATCGGAGCATTTGTTAAAAAGTTATGCGCGGTCAAAGATTTATATCACCCTCGCACTCCCATCAGCTGAGTAACGGGGCACCCGATTATAGCGTTCTCTCTTGTTAATATTTATTTCCTTGTGTTGGACAGGTTTACCAAGAATATTAAACGTTGCAATATGTTTAAAAGTTATATCTCAAAAACAAATTTAAATTTAAAATATGTAACGGTAATTTAATGTTTGAACAATTTTATTACAAACTAGCAGGGTCGGTATCCCGCAGCTTTGCCTGCGGAGATTGAAAACTATGCAAATATGTATGCAGATCGTTGCTACTTATTTTAAATTTACGAAATTCCTAGGATTTATGAAATTTGAAACGTACAAACCCATCTAAAATCTGATGGGATGTTCATCATTTCATCCTATTTAAACCGAGTTATGTTTACTTCTTTTAAAGATGTTATTTCTTGATAATTAATTAATTACCTAAGAATGAAGCCAGGGTAATTTAATGCACATATGTATGTAACGAAAAGGTAAATAAAAACCAAATACTCTTGGCGATTTTGCTACCACAGTTAAACAACTCTTATAAAGGAAACAACTATGTATGCGAAGCAATGTAAAAAGAAGCCATCAATAAAATCAATTGGATATTACCCGCATTTTAGAATTATTGTTTCTGTTTTCATTAATTTGTCACCTTAATTAGAGTTATATTAATAAAAGACAGGAAGACTGGTGGAAGGGGATGCTGTGAATTAAATTGTTTAAACAGTAAGAAGCACGTGTAAGGAAGAACATGAGAATCAATTGATTTGAATATTTAGTGTTCTTTTAATATTATCAATGCGATTTGAATTTTAAAACACAAAAATCTGTTAGAAAATGTATTCATTCTGTTGGAGAAATGTAAATGAAATAGTCTTTTAGCAAAAGGATATCAGTATTATCATCAATTTGAATCTAAGCGAATCTCACTTTCTTAGTCATATGCAATGCACACACACGCACAGGTCTAGAGATTGTGTTTGTAAAAAACTAATTTTGTGGCTTATATATTTCGTCCATGTGCAGCGGAACGAAATCACTGTTTTCCAAATCCAAGTTTGTCAATACCTCAAGGGTTAAAAACTAATTAATAGTTTGCTGGTCGGGTTTTTGCATTTTTAAAATAAAAGCCATTTTAATGAAAATTTCGACTGTAAAATGCAGCTTAATTTGATTTCTGTAAGTCTACCGATACTTAATGTTTACCTAAAAAAAAGGCGCAAAATAATGGATTTTCGATATAATCGATTTTTAATCCGCACATTTTAAATGTGCTGTGACTCTGGTATTTTCATTTTCAAGTGCTACAGCAGGACATACACACATACATTTATGCAAAGTGCGCCAGCAGAACATACACACATACATATGTGGAGGCCGTGACGTCAGAAGGCACAAAAAAATTTGGAAATATTGGGGACTTGGTGAAGGAGGCTGAATTTCAAAAAAAATGTAAATGCAGTTATTTGCGGGTATGCCATAAGATTATGAACATCACATTTTTAAACCATTTTAATAACATTTATAACAGAGAAATAGCAAAAGAAAAAATAACAAAAAAACGAATCGAATTTTGGGGCACTTTGGGGTCGTTTATTGTTCTAATTTATACCTCACACGCGGCTCCTAATTAATGTGATTTTTTTAGATTTTTATGTCAATCCGTTCTGTGTTGAATTTGCTACTAATCTTTTTTTATTAGTCCTCTTTTATTAGTTTAGATAAATCTTACCTGTAAATAGGATTAGGATTTGCATATGCCACACATGCCAATACCAATGGATCTCCAACTCTTACCATCAAGCTTTTCGATTTTTCTTTCATAATGGGGGGAACCAAATCACCCATTCCTGAAAACATGAATAATTTCGTCCATTACTTTAGATAAAAATTTTATTATTGAAATGTAATATTATAATTGTTACACGTAGAGTGAATAAAGAGCGTATGTAGCCAGTAATAGGAAGTTGGCCATATTTCCTTTAAGGCCCAAAAATCGCTGTTTTTTTAAGTTTGAATTAAAAGTCTATTAGCGACGAAAGCTTCTAGTATCGTATAAAAGCTTTAGTATAGTGTATCAGTTAAAAGTATTATAGTTTGAGAGGACGGGAAACGCTAAGGACTGGGGTTTGATGGGAGGTAATGTCGCGTTTGCAATATTAGGGCATTTGGCCTGTTGCTCGGTTGCCATACGCATTCAACAAGGTGTCTAATTCCTTATTCCAATAAGATTCGGTTCACAAATTAAAATTGTTGATTGTACTTTCAAATAAGAGCACAATAGGTAAACTTTCACTCTAGGTTTCGATTGAATAAAAACACCACTTAAGGAGTTAAAAGAAAAGTGACGAAATTACCCTTTACATGCAAAAGTTCTGATATCAACTTTTGTGACGAAAAATGTACTTTCTAAAGTACTCACATTCGGCCAGCTTCAGCAAAATATTAAAGCTTTTCGCCTTCAAAGGCGAAAATATTTTACGATAAGACCATCACAGCAGATTTGTATACCCTTGCAGCCATGTACGTCTGTCCGTTTCTATGCGAACTAGTCTCTCAGTTTTAAAGCTATCGCGATGAAACTTTCCCAAAAGTCTTCTTTCTATTGTAGGTAGTACATATGTCGAAACGAGCCGAATCGGACCACTGTATTTTATGGCTCCCATAGGAAAAATATCAAAAATTATAAATTATATACATTGTATCTTTGTAGGAAGTAGGCGTTTTAATTTTTGACTTAACTTAACTTGATATCGACATTTTTAATAGACAATAATATATTTGGAGTACTTATTATAACTGCAAAGATATACTTCGGCTTGCCGAAGTTAACTTCCATTCTTGTTAATTTTGCGGCTATATATAGAGTAGACTTCTCATACTCACCTGGTACTCTTCATCACTACGTGTACTGCTGTCCACAGAGATATTTATTCAGTTATTCAGTGGTTTCTGTGGTTGCGCTCCATCGGCGAAATTTCTGCTTGTGCGCCTGCTCCGGGTGTTACGTATCTTCTTGCCCCTTCCTTCCAACAAGTTTTGTCCACGGGTCTTCCGCTCTGATTCGCCTCGCACTTCTTCTTGCTTTCTGGGTCCGGGCAATCACGCTTGGGAACCAGATGTAACGAACTGTTTTGACTGTTTGTTCGCTACGTAAACGCCGAGGCTAGCTCAGAGAAGTTGCGTGTTCGTCCCAAAAAATTTGTATTGTGTGACTCCCGTGACCCAATTGGGACAAATCGGAAAACTTTATTAGTTGTACTTTTGAACTCAAAAAGTTGCGCAACCTCCCGGAAGTCGGTCTGCCTCTCGTCAGAAATACAATGGTCGGCAGTTCAAAACCAAGGATTCGGCCTTATCGCAAGTCCACTCTGTCTTTTTCGACGAACCCAGCGACGAAGAAATGAGGGAGGGCAGAGCAGCAGGACAGGAGAACGCCGAGCTGGACTGGGAGCACCCCAGTGACGACGAGGACGATGGACCGGACTGGGAAAGCGAATCCGACGACATGGAGGGTGCCGCTCATTATGACTACGATTACGAGGACTGGTACGGATTCCGCCAGAATCAGTACATCCAGCTGATGCGCGTCATCGAAGCGCCCTTCATGCCCACTCCTGACCCGATCGTAGAGTTTCCACCATCCCCGACCAGGCCCGCAATTGGACCGCCGGAGGATGGTCGTCGACCACGAGCCAGCAGCACCGACAGACTCAGAAGAGACTACCCCGGATCAATATCGCGACACCGGTGACATCGCTGACCCCACGCTGAGCCGGACACTAGGCCTCCGCCGTTGGTGTGCGAATTCCCCACCAACGAGGACGGAGGATACCGCCCCTCAGCAAGCCGAGATGACCGTCAAGACGAGCTTACGAGCGGCAAAGCGATGCACTGGTCCTCCGCCAGCGAGTCTGAGGACGATGACGACGAGACTCCCAGCTTAAGACGCCGGGCAAGGGCAAGCCGAGAATCCTCGCACACCCCCACGCACCGGTAGCCACACCAATGGACCTGGACATCTCGCCAGGAACCCTCCGCCACGTCCTCAACGAAGCTCCAGAAGATTTGAGGAGTTCGTTATGGGATATTTCGCCCAGCTGCCGCAAGCGGATGGAGCGTCGCCTGGCGCGACCCTGCCGCGAGCACCCTGGACAACACCGTCACCAATTGAGCCCTCGCCGAGCACGCCCACGGAAACACACTCCGTTAACCGAGCCATCACCGAGCACGACTCCGCCACACAGGCCACCAAGCTCTACACCAACGACCGCTCCGACGACTGTGCCCCCGGCAACACGCTGCACTTCCAGTG
This sequence comes from Drosophila pseudotakahashii, assembly GCA_035046095.1. Classification (NCBI taxonomy): domain Eukaryota; kingdom Metazoa; phylum Arthropoda; class Insecta; order Diptera; family Drosophilidae; genus Drosophila; species Drosophila pseudotakahashii. The sequence goes on along the minus strand of JAWNOE010000156.1, from coordinate 67,141 downwards.
CCACCGAGAGTGGCAATCGCATGGCCCCCGCTAACGGCCGCGTACCAGCTCCTCCTCGCTGGAGCTTCAACACCCTGGACGGGATGCTCACCCAAGGGCTCATTGATCAAGTAACGGCCTGTAGAGCGGATCGCATTACCAGGCGAACCTGGCTACGCATCTGCACGGAGGATGGAGTTTACTCCGCCACCCTAAAACCAGACGACACCGTCATCATCATTTTTCACCCCTCGCCAAAGTAAGAGGGGAATGTGACGCCTCATTTTGGAGTTTTAGGCGCACAATTATTCTTAGTTCCTATATACATAAATTAAATAAAATAAGATAAATAAGTTAAGTTCAAAACCCAACACTCTGTCTTATTTATTAAGTGATAGGGCGATAGTTAGCTAGGGTCACACTACCTGCAAGGTCATCGATTACCAATCGAATAGTCGTGACCACTGTTAACTAACATTGGAACAGTGTTCACACACCCCTGTCACCTATCGAATGGAACAATCGCCGATCGAATAGACCAATCGGCTTCGATAGGAGTTAGGAACCACGCGGAGCGAGAGAAAAAGGGTGTCTTGTGTTTCCGATCGTGCCAGCGAACAGACGTGTGCTCCGGGTAAGACTCTCGTCACCAATAAGTATTCTCAACTTCAGAACGTGCAGTAGTAGGGACACAGAAGACCCGCAATACCTAATCAAAGCATAATAAATTAACCCAGTGTACTAATTCTAAAGTGAAATTCTCCCGTGTTTGTATTCATTGCCCCGACCGACAACTATTACAACATTACCGGTGGCCATTCCCTGGTAAACAATTAACCATATTTTTGCAATATCGGTGGCCATTCCGTGGTAAACAATTAACCATATTTTTGGCCAGTCGCCGACTGTTACGCGCGCTGCTGGTGGACTTCCCTGGTTAGTGCCCCCTTATTGTATGCAACCGGCGGACATTCCCCGGTAGACGGTAATCCCAGGTTTCGCCGACCAATTTCGTGAGTCATTTCCTTCTACTATTATCCAGCCACAGGTTCCCCTATCTTTTTCTTACAAATTTTCTAGTAAGGTTCCCTGGCCTTGGCTGAATGCAACCCTGGCCTAAGAACTTCGATGCTCGTCTCTGATGCGTGGGCTCGATGACTACTCGTAGCGCCTCGGACTCACAAGGAGATCAGCCGTGCGGGCGTAGGAAAGCATCACCGTTCTCAGACTAGGGTGAACAGGTGCTGCGTTCTACAGGACACCGCCTCGAGACACAAACGCCTGCCCCTTGCTCTGTACCGGATGGTCCCACTAGGGTCTTGCTTGGATCGCGCTGACAGTCTAGGTGGTCACCTGGAAGCTACCTAGTGCTCCACCTTGCTTGTACGCCTAGTGTTAACGAACGTTCCATCCTGGCCTCACCCTCTAGCTTGTTCGTGACGTTTTCGTGTAGCTCGATGTCCTTGGTGGCTGGCGTTGTAGTCAACGAAGTCCTCTGCTCTGCTCCTGGACGTTTCGTGGCTTCTGGTACTTGGGGTTACGGTCGTAAAAAGGTAGCCAACTATATATATATATAAAAAAATCGATTACCTTAAACACCTATTATTCACGCAACAACCACCTCCGCCCCGGAATGTCGCGAATCAGTTATCAGTTAGGCGTAAAAGTAACGGATGCGCCCCACAATCGTCTCACCACATAAAACAAAATTCGATCAATTCTAAGAACATTCAAATTCCATGCGGAGCTTCGAACGTGACCAACGCATTGCAGAACCAGACAACCCACCATGAAAATAGTACCACGGAGTGTACGCAGAAACTAAGTGCGATGGACATTGCGCCACCGTGGAATCACCAAGAAGACATCATGCTCCCAATAACAGAGGACCAGTGCGATGAACATATAGGACGTTCATTGCACCACCGTGGGGATCGCTAAGAATACCTCAGAGATTACCCTTGCCGAAATTTATTGACTATATATTTTTATATATTTTTCAAATAAAAATAACCCAAAATTGGAAAAAAACAATCAAAAGTGGAAAACCCTACCGCTAACGTAATAAATGAGGTCGAAATTGACGAATCAACACTGGGTTCGATCAATATTTTTTGCTAATAATAACGCTAATCCTAGTTGCTCACCTGGCTCTAAAAATATTCAGTACTTATAAAAAACAAATTAAAAAAAATATATGAGTGCAGTCTCTCTCAATAATTTGTAATGGAATGGAATACAGTTGTTGACAAACTACTATCATATAAAGAAGAATTCGATAAAGCTTATAAATGTTTAAATAAAAATATACTAAAAATAACTATTAACAACCTTTAATAACATAAGGGAACTAAAATACATTTATCAACCCAAACCTGATCATACGCAAAGAACCGTACTATCAGATAGCTACCGACGTACAACTCTTAAATTAAATTATATTATAAAAAAGTACTCCCTATAATCCCGAATATCCCGAAAGTAAAAACAAAACGTCAGATGGAGAGGAATCCTCTCATTCATCAGCTACAATGGCACAGTCCCAAATTGAATTTCTAAACACCTCGAGTAAACTCGACCGACAACTATTACAACATTACCGGTGGCCATTCCCTGGTAAACAATTAACCATATTTTTGCAATATCGGTGGCCATTCCGTGGTAAACAATTAACCATATTTTTGGCCAGTCGCCGACTGTTACGCGCGCTGCTGGTGGACTTCCCTGGTTAGTGCCCCCTTATTGTATGCAACCGGCGGACATTCCCCGGTAGACGGTAATCCCAGGTTTCGCCGACCAATTTCGTGAGTCATTTCCTTCTACTATTATCCAGCCACAGGTTCCCCTATCTTTTTCTTACAAATTTTCTAGTAAGGTTCCCTGGCCTTGGCTGAATGCAACCCTGGCCTAAGAACTTCGATGCTCGTCTCTGATGCGTGGGCTCGATGACTACTCGTAGCGCCTCGGACTCACAAGGAGATCAGCCGTGCGGGCGTAGGAAAGCATCACCGTTCTCAGACTAGGGTGAACAGGTGCTGCGTTCTACAGGACACCGCCTCGAGACACAAACGCCTGCCCCTTGCTCTGTACCGGATGGTCCCACTAGGGTCTTGCTTGGATCGCGCTGACAGTCTAGGTGGTCACCTGGAAGCTACCTAGTGCTCCACCTTGCTTGTACGCCTAGTGTTAACGAACGTTCCATCCTGGCCTCACCCTCTAGCTTGTTCGTGACGTTTTCGTGTAGCTCGATGTCCTTGGTGGCTGGCGTTGTAGTCAACGAAGTCCTCTGCTCTGCTCCTGGACGTTTCGTGGCTTCTGGTACTTGGGGTTACGGTCGTAAAAAGGTAGCCAACTATATATATATATAAAAAAATCGATTACCTTAAACACCTATTATTCACGCAACAACCACCTCCGCCCCGGAATGTCGCGAATCAGTTATCAGTTAGGCGTAAAAGTAACGGATGCGCCCCACAATCGTCTCACCACATAAAACAAAATTCGATCAATTCTAAGAACATTCAAATTCCATGCGGAGCTTCGAACGTGACCAACGCATTGCAGAACCAGACAACCCACCATGAAAATAGTACCACGGAGTGTACGCAGAAACTAAGTGCGATGGACATTGCGCCACCGTGGAATCACCAAGAAGACATCATGCTCCCAATAACAGAGGACCAGTGCGATGAACATATAGGACGTTCATTGCACCACCGTGGGGATCGCTAAGAATACCTCAGAGATTACCCTTGCCGAAATTTATTGACTATATATTTTTATATATTTTTCAAATAAAAATAACCCAAAATTGGAAAAAAACAATCAAAAGTGGAAAACCCTACCGCTAACGTAATAAATGAGGTCGAAATTGACGAATCAACACTGGGTTCGATCAATATTTTTTGCTAATAATAACGCTAATCCTAGTTGCTCACCTGGCTCTAAAAATATTCAGTACTTATAAAAAACAAATTAAAAAAAATATATGAGTGCAGTCTCTCTCAATAATTTGTAATGGAATGGAATACAGTTGTTGACAAACTACTATCATATAAAGAAGAATTCGATAAAGCTTATAAATGTTTAAATAAAAATATACTAAAAATAACTATTAACAACCTTTAATAACATAAGGGAACTAAAATACATTTATCAACCCAAACCTGATCATACGCAAAGAACCGTACTATCAGATAGCTACCGACGTACAACTCTTAAATTAAATTATATTATAAAAAAGTACTCCCTATAATCCCGAATATCCCGAAAGTAAAAACAAAACGTCAGATGGAGAGGAATCCTCTCATTCATCAGCTACAATGGCACAGTCCCAAATTGAATTTCTAAACACCTCGAGTTAACTCATCCCAGATTTTGATGGCAGGATAAAAAACGTGGAGAGTTTTCAAGAGGCTCTTCAACTAGTAGATACAATAAAAGAAACTCATGCTACCCTAGCTGTTAGCCTAGTTTAAACCAAACTGAAGGGCATGGCACGAATTCGTATTGTTTATGAGACAAGACTCATGGAAAAGAAGTTTTTGTCGAAACAGATTACAACTCAAAGACATAAACAGATCACCGCCCAAAGACATAGTTATTTTCCTAAGACCCCCCATCTAAAGTAAATCTAAATATCGAAATTAACACGCATGAGACTAGATTTAGAAGAATTTGCCTTTGTGGTGGAATAGATAGCTGGAAAAGAAAATTTCGTTGCGGATGCTTTACCTCGTGTAGAAATACGTAACCTTAAATAACTTACAAGTGTAGCTTGTAATATACTAAGAATTACTACACGGTCAGAATCAAAACCAAAAATGGAACCAAAAAACATGCACTCTCTCATTTTCCAAACTCTTCATCAGAGTTCTCTCTCCAATCCTTGTTCTCGTAGACCACATCGTCAAATGAAATTCATATTTGTATTTGGAATTTAAAGTAAAAGTAAATTAAATTGACATGCCGATATTTTTAATAATATTTGTTTAATACATATTTAATAAAATTTTTAAAATACATTTATTGCACCTACCCCCATTTATAAGAAATTATTTATACTATTTACTATATTTATGCTATTTATTATAAATTTTTGCTATTTATTTTATTCTAATATTTTACCTATTTATTATTTTTATACTGTCCAATAATTGCACTTGATGTTACTCTCAGGTAGAGTTTTCGGCTATATTTATTTGTCAAAGATTTTAATTTGTTAGTTGTTAAATAAAATGTTTCCAGCAAGAGGGGCCGTTCTGGGTGAAAAGAAAATGGTTATGGAACGGCCAATGGAAGGGTGGGCTGAATTCCGCCTCCTTAACAGCTGAGTTGGAAAAGCGGTAGTTTCGATCGCAGGTGTAGGGGGCCTTAGGCCGACAATATCCAAGTGCACGCAATATGAGTTTGCATAGTAATCGAATAGGCAAAAGCCGAATAATATTTTTGCGTGCGCTCTAACCCGTCCATAACACCCAGCCCTAGTTTTTTATTTATAGGATGTCCGTAACAAAGCTTGGACTACGATGCGACGCATTCGATGCTGTTGCCCAAGGATCAATGAGTCACCAAGGCAATCATCGTTTATTATCATGAGAAATATTTGCATGCAGGATCACAGACGCTTTACGGCAAAGGTATTGGCCGATTGGAGGCCGCAAGTTCGTCGCTATTGTTATCTACGAAAGCGTTCAATGTTTCTAAATGAAGCCTGTTACTTGGGAGCACGGGAGACAGACAGTCTGCCAACAAATAATGTGCAGCCCAATCCACCTTTTCATAGCACAGGAGTGGACTATTGTTGGGCATTCTATCATAGGGCAGAGGCCAGAAATAAGGCACCCCACAAGTGTCATATCACCGTCTTTGTCTGGTTTTCTACGAAGGCTCCGGGATCTCACGACGGATTCTTTCATCGCAGCACTAAGGAGATTTGAAGCGACAATGCTACAAACTTTGTCGGTGCAAAGAGCGAGCTTGCTGAGCTGAAGAGCTCTTTTTGAGCGAGCAGCACACAGCATCGATATCTTCCGTCTGTTTAGCTGATGGGATCGATTAGAAGTTTATTCCTCCGCGTGCCCCGAACTTCGGTGGTTTATAGGAGGCTGCTGTGGAGTCAGCTAAAATTTCACTTCTACAGAGTCGATGATTTAAGAACTTTGCATATGAAATTTCTGACATTCTTAACTCCCGTCCAATCCGTCCAATTTCAGAAAATGCTGAAAGCCTTGCGGTGCTAGCACCGGCGCATTTCCTGAAGGGTTCCAGCTACACTAAGTTTTCTGAGCCTGACATTTCTCATCTTCGCGAAGGCCACATCAGCAGATGGCAGCGGGTGACCCAGATGCAGCAACATTTCTGGATAAGGTGGAGCAGAGGGTATTTGTCCCTACTTTAAGAGAGGAGCAAGTGGCGCGTCGAAACGTCTGACATTAAGGTTGGAAGCATAGCTTTGCTAAGGAAGGACAAGAGAGCCGTCGCCCAACTAGCCGTACTGCCCACCGATTCCGAGAAAGTTGGATCCTTACCTCTTCCAAGGGGGGGATTATGTTCGGAGCAGATCGCCCGCGCCTTGTCATGCGCGCACAGATCTACGACGGCACCTGCAGCGTTCTTTGCTTATCTTTTGTCGCCTTCTGCCTTATACCACTAAAGATGTCGCTTATCTGTTCAGCAACTACTTTGTAAGCCTGCATATATCTATATGAAGATCTTGGAGCCAAGCTTTCACTCAGTCTCCGAATAAACGCTATACATTTAATATAACCTATTCGTGACACTGAAGAGACTCCATACAACAAGACATTTCTGAGACCATTACTTTTTTCACAAAGAAAACCGAAAGGGTCATTAAGGGAAAAATCTGCACAATGGCAGAGACAAGGGCCGATACCAATGAATTGCCCTGTAAATTCCAGTTTAGGGAACTAAGGAGAAAGGAGGAGTCGACATCACATCACATCATTAAGTGTGGCCAAGTATAGTTAATGCAATCTGGATGGCAACTAATGGCCAGCGTCCCTGTTAAAATCTCTTAGAGCAAATAACAAAAACTGCCTTTGAACGGACTCCAACATATTTTGACAAGTTACTGTCTGCGGTGACCATATACAAGAACAATACTCTAACGATGGCCGCATCATAAAGGGTAAAAGGCTCCTAGCTTTATTACAAATTTTGTGAAAAGTGAGAGCTGTACGGAGTTTTACCACTAGAAAGGGGTACATATTTTTCAAACAAACTGTAAAAAACACCATAAAAATACGCCACACCGTCTGCTACGGCATGACCAATCAGTTGTAGATAAAGAATGCAAAAGCTGCGAATAATTCCTTCTTCTAAAGCAAAATCTTAACTGTGGCCTTGTTGAAGCTTCCGCAGAGTGGAGTTAAGCCAGGTTTCAGAGAAAGCAATATCATTTGCATCAAAGGTATGTAGACAGCCAATATACGTCCGTTTGGTTTGATGGTCGCAGCAAAAGTGATCTTTATTAAGCAGAACTCTGCACGCTTCGTCTGTTTCACAAGGGTTGGGTACATAGTGTGTGTGAGTGAGACAAGCATAGTGTTACTTAGAGTAACAGGGATGTATATATGTACAATTAGTGTGACCTAACTTAAGGTGTTTGTATGTATGTATAAACAGATGCTTAGGAATATATATGTATGTATGTGTATGTGTGTGACTTATTGCTACAGGTAGCACTATTTAGAAATAGTTTAGCAAACCTCGAACATATTGATAGTGAACATTTTTTTTTAAAGCCGTAGAGGCATTGCGCGAAGCAGCTGAGGTTCTAACTGTCGAATTGTCTTTTTTCAAGTACTCAAGCACAATAATATTTTCTGGCCAAAAACTCGAACATTTAATTTTACTAAACAGCCCATCCGGAACATGAATTTTGAAGGAAGAGTTAATTTAATATTAAATTTGGTGATGACGACAGCATTGGGATCAGTAAGGGAGAGTTTCGTGACAATATGGTGTCTTAGATCATTTTCGGTTGCAGACAACAGTCTCGACACAAAAATACATTTTTTAAGAGCCAAGGCCGCCAGAGTAAGAGGTGCAGGAGATGTAAAAGTGGATGGACGCCGAGTTCCACCAGCAGTTTGGTCGATATCAGCGGTTGTCCCTAAAATTGATGCCCCTTCCCTCTCGCCTGCATCAGCATGATCACAAACGCCACGATCCAAATAGACCCGAACTTTCGACGAGGAAAAGGGGGGTGGAATTGCGTCAGAATCAAGCGATTCAACCTCTGAGTCGAGGGGGGAGCAGCTATATTGAAGTGTATCAATTTTCTTGAAATAGGGCTCAATTGTATAAGGGCAGCAGACTCTGGAACAATAAAATTGTTATTAGCATTTTAAGATTCTTAAAGTGGGATTCCTCGGCATTGAATTTCTCATGAAGCTCACAGAACTCCAGATGGGTTTGCCGCATTAACGATTTCATTTTCACTTCGAGTTGTCTGCACCTCGGACACGTCCAGTTAAAGCCAACCCGTAGCTTTAGCTTGTCCACGATTTGGCCACTTGTGCGCCGTAGCTCAACACAGATAGGATGCGCCAAGTTGTCGCAGATCCAGAAACAAACCAACAGTTGAGAAGTAGTAATTTTGTTGTTAAGGGCACACAAAGCCGAACAAAATGAAGTCATCTTGATCAAATAGGTGTGAATAGCAGCGGCGGCGCAAAGAGCGGTTAGATGCAAGCGATCGAAGATCAGCACAGCACCAGGGCAGAGCAAAAAACGGCCGCGCAGAGAGCGGTCAGATATAAGCGCTGAAGAACCGCACGGAGCGAAATGCACCGATTGCAAGTTCGAGTGAATATTCGCGGTAAACACAGAAAGAGTGGTTACAAACCAACAACACAAACTATAGGGTTAGCGGTACCGCTAGAAACACAGCAGGTTCTCGTGGATGTCCGCGGCAAACACAGAGATAGTAGTTTAAGCAACAACACAAACTATTGGTCTAGCGGTAACGCTGGCAAAACAGAGCAGTAGAAAAAATATTCTGTTCACAATTTAATTTTAGTTTTGCACGAATACAATATACCCTTTTACTCTACGAGTAACGGGTATAATACAAAGTTACTTTCTTTATGTCGTCAATGAAAAAGGTCGCGTAAGATAAATATATTCTACACATTTTCAAAAGTGTGCACCAGTAAGTAAAATAGTTATTCCCTTGAACTAACTAAGCAACTAATTTTTTATACGAAAATGAAATCAGTTGTTTTATAGGGTAAGATGGGCAAGATGGTCTGGAAATCTTCTAATTAGCAAAAGTAAAAGAGCAAATCCCTTTAAATGGCACAATCCCTCAGAGCGAAAGAAAAATTTACTTATGGCTAATGGGCCTCATGGCCCACTCACTGGGCTCCGGCGGAGCGGGCGGCGTATGCAAATGGAGCCCTTGTGATTGAGTGATTGTATCTGCAACCAAAGAGAATATAAACACTAAGAGGTGTAACGCCCATACAACTGAATGTACGGCAAAATTTTTGGTGTGGATTCAGAAAGTGGATTTATAATCTTCTAAGTGTGCGTTGTCCGTGTTAGATTCTTTGGTTGTGTTAGTGTGCAATTTCGTTTGCTCTACTGCGAAATAGGCTCAATGTCGCATCTGTCTGACGTCTCGAAACAAGGCACTGTGGGCTAGGGGCGTAGTCGCTCGACTGCGGATCGTGTCGGACCGAGTTCAACTCCGACTGAACGCAGCCTTTTTTTTTAAGTATTTTTTTTTTTAAACATTGTTTATTAAATATATATATTTTTTTTTAAATTGAAAGAAAGGTAAAGACCATTAATGGATTGAATGATTTTGGTGTAAATCATTTCTTTCTAGGGATTGTGTGCTTGCTTTTTTGTTTAAAAAATAAAATTATTTTTAGTCCCTGAATTGCATTTAAATAAAAATTAAAAATTAAATAAAATTATAAAAGTAAACTCGGATGCGTATTTCATAAACTTTTAATTCAAAAGTAATGAATTTAAAATATTTGCTCAAAATGCTTCTGCTTTTAGAACTTTACTTTTTTTTACCAATTTTGTTCCACTTTTTTTGCTGATCATGATAAAGTATCATAAGCGTTTAAAACATCGGATTAATAGGGATATTCGAATATTAAAATATTCGATATTTTTCAATCGTTCAAAATTCAAAACAAAGAAAAAACTACAAAAAAACTTAAAAACAAAGAAAAAACTACAAAAAAATTCAAAACAAAGAAAAAACTACAAACAAATTAAAAAACAAACCAAAAAATTAAAAAAAATTCAAAACAAAGAAAAAACTACAAAAAACTTAAAAACAAAGAAAAAACTACAAAAAAAACTTAAAAACAAAGAAAAAACTACAAAAAAAATTCAAAACAAAGAAAAAACTACAAAAAAATTAAAAAACAAACCAAAAAATTAAAAAAAAATTCAAAACAAACAAAAAACTACAAAAAAACTTAAAAACAAAGAAAAAACTACAAAAAAACTTAAAAACAAAGAAAAAACTACAAAAAAATTAAAAAACGAACCAAAAAATTAAAAAAAAATTCAAAACAAACAAAAAACTACAAAAAAACTTAAAAACAAAGAAAAAACTACAAAAAAACTTAAAAACAAAGAAAAAACTACAAAAAAAATTAAAAACAAACAAAAAACTACAAAAAAAATTAAAAACAAACAAAAAACTACAAAAAAAATTAAAAACAAACAAAAAACTACAACAAAAAATTAAAAAACAAAAAAAAAAATTAAAAAAAACAAAGTAAAATAAATAAAAAAAAAAATGAAGATAAAAATTAAACCACTTCGCCTCAGAGTGGACTCAAACCTCAATTGCATTATTCGCGGGCCACCAACTAATGCAATGCGCCACAGCCCTTTTTGAAATGTTGTGCCTTTTAGGCCGATTCCTTTTCGGGAACATAATTCAAGAATCAACAAATGAGACAAAAATTGAATTTCGACTTTTCTGCAGCGCGGAGTTTTGAGAGCGAGAGAGCAAGTGAGCGAGAGAGAGAGAAGTCAAGAAACGGCATTCTAAAAATACATTTTCTTGCTCCTCGTTACACATCTTAGTGTTTATAATATCTTTGCTGCAACTACTTCGCTTTAATTTTCCGCATTCACTCGAAGTGGTAATATTTTGAAACTTCCGCGGCACATTTTCTTCATATTCGTTAAGTCCTCAGATGCAGGCAGATTCAATTCGTCGCAGTTCCTCCTGCCATCCCCAACCTCATCCCTTTCTCCCTGGCTGCACTCTGCCAAAATGTGGTTGGATAACAAAAACGTTGCGTGAAAATAGTTTTGTATTGTGAGGGCTCAATTATGGTTGGGTGTCCCAGCTCATTCTCCTGGAACAAATTCCTCAACTTTTGCCACGAGTTGGCAGTACCGCTGTCTGTCAAAGTGACAGTGCACTGGAAAGTTTCCATTGCTCTTCCAAAAATCGTTTTCCAGTTGTCAAATTGCGCCACATGGCTGATCTTTCTCGTTCTTTCTCAAAGAAAATTCGACAACGTAGGACGTGAAATCTGCTGAGAAAAGAGCTAAGGCTAACCTAGATTGATCTCCAATAAAACACTCTTGCAACACTTTACTAAAGCACTTACCCGTCTCGGCGACCCGTTCTGAGTGTGCAAACAGCACCGCCAACAGACGAAAACCGTATTTGATAGGCAATTCTTGAACAAATCCCCACCTGAGGTAAGAAAACGTTGTTTGAGGTTACTCTGACTTACGCTACACCCCTCCCCCCCCCCCCCCCCCCCCCACCCGCAGCCGTGTGACCGCATGCACGTGAAATTTCGGATCAATACTCGTTTGTAGTGGCTCGAGGTATCCGAAAAATTTGCTTTGACCGCAGTAGCTGTACGATCAACACGGACAAGAAGGCGTTCAGATCAAAATTCCCAACGCAAATTATAAAACTGGATTCTGGCAGCCACGGAGACATAGCCGACCATCGGCCATTGGTGGCAGCGTGCGGCAACACTAAGCACGGTTCTCTCATCTCACTCAGTACTATCCGAGGCGACCAACAGCGTTCGCCACTACCAACAGTGTAGCCTAACGGCGACCTCTCCGCTACGTGGACCACTTACACCGCAACACTCGTCGCCCAGACAGCGGTACCAGCTACCTTCCCTGACTATCCTCTACTTGAGCGATACTAGGGTGGCCAGATATCACCACCGCCTGTGAGATTCTTAGACCAGCGCCAACCAAGACCGAGACCGTTCAAGCCCAAGCAACAGGATCCGTATTGCCGCGAGCCATTCTACTATAATTATTTGACAGAATTCCTAGCCTAAGTTGGTTCCGTGGGGCCAAACTGCTTGATCAGTTAGCTTGCGTGGGCATCTTCATATTTGGTCTTAATTTCCTTCCAATAGCTTACTCCAGCGTCAACAGGCCTGCTGACACCGTTGGACACAATTGAAGCAGTGAGTACGGCATAGCCGAATGGGTATAAACACCTTTTTTTGTACACGCCCACATATGAAACCCAACGCAAAAGCTTACGTGAATATTATATATTGAGTAATTACGCTTTTGGCCCACGACCCCAAATGCACGGAGAATTAGCATCCGTCTAAAGTAGAGTAGAACGACACTGATTCTTGAATGCTTTATTTTGTTAGGTTTAAGAACTATACTGTCAATCATGACTTATGTTAATTTGAAATACAGAAATATGTAACATGTATTAAACTTCAAATTCTAATGGGCACCTAAGGCATATTTTATCAAGCTGAAAGGGATAAGCCGAAACATCATTTGGCTTACATAGGCAGGGCGGGCGAAGCAGAGGAACCTTACCATCCAATTTCCTCTTGGCTGAGAGCTAGATATACCTACTATTCGATCGTACATTTGACTTATCCTTCCCCCGGTTACTTTACTCTGTCGATTCGTATTATGTGACGCGTACGCGATAAGGAACTAAAACCCCACCCCAGCCCTGAGCTCAGCCGGCCACCCAAGACAGAGTAGGTTCCGTGTTCGCTACTGAACGCGTCCGTTACATAATAAGATGGCGCCCAACGTGGGGCTATCACGACAAGGATACCCATAATCCTAGGACATGCAGCCACACAAAACTACGTATATTCTTACATTTAGGAATCATCAATCCTCAATAATCACTTTACTCTCGTATAGAACGGAGTGGAAATGCTGACTTTCTGAGCACTAATTGGAGATCAGACCCTCGTCCTATACGAAGATCCATTGGGAGCCTGACTGCCCCAGATCAAGGTGTTCATCCAAGGTTTGTTTATTCCGGACTTAACGTTTGGTGGAAAAGCCCGAATGATAACCGTTAAACCACCTTTGATGAGTTCACCTTGATTTCCTATTCGGTTAAAGTAACTTGAGACTGCTAGCACTGGATCTTTCGGTGACTTTCCTCGTAATTTAATCGAACATACAAACTGACAGCACTCACGATCGAATCGTCAATATCGACCTATCAGCCATTTCACATTCTGCCGATAGATATGCCTTAGGTTAAGACCCAAACATCATCCCATAGAAAACTCACTCAAATTGAATAGATTTTTTTTGGTCATTCCATACCTTCTTATATAAAGAGCAAAATGTCGGTATCGCGAAGCCCACTAAATCAAAGAGGGGCAGAAACCAACGTTGCCTTTTGCACCATCTGTAATGAGAGTCTTACGGGTGAAAGACCTGTAATAGAAACTAGTTGCAAACATAAGTTTCACCGAACATGTCTAGCCCTTTGGCTCGGTACTAGCGAGACCTGCCCTAATTGTAGGCAAATCTGTAGCAGGGATATGGTAGTCACACCTCCTCCTTTATCGATGAACCATAACTTACTGCCCCCACAACTAGCCGTAACCGCCTCGCCAACCGATGCAACGTCGCGAGGCCGACCTGCCACCAGATCTCAGACGCACAATCCTTCCCGAGAACCAGAGGAAAGGGATACAACTAACAATCGAGGCACCAATAATAATCGGAATAATAACACGCGTCGCGCGGGTGGGACTACCGTAACAGAGAACCGAATACAACAATTAATCGCCGCGGCATTAGACAATCATAGAGCGAGTTTAGCTAGTGCAGTGACAGAGGAAATTAACGGAGTTCTGAGGAATTTGCAGTTACGATCTGGCCAACGAGACCCAAGTGATGATCGACAGTTAGAGTGGGACGATGAGATTCCGTTACTTGCCCCACGTCCGAGTAACGCATACGGCCCAGCTCGAGCCCCTAGTCGAGCCTACTCCGAACATCGCCCAGAACCGAGAGATGATAGATCTGATCGCACTTCAAGTGTTATAACAAATTGGCATTTAAAATTCTCAGGTACCCCACAAGACATTCCTATAGACGATTTTATATATCGAGTAAATTGCCTTACTTGCCAATGTCTGAATGACAATTATAATATTCTTTATCGGTTCGCTCACTTGCTATTTACGGGTCCAGCCTTGACCTTTTATTGGCGTTTCCATCGCAGCACCACTCAGCCAAACTGGTTCTTTCTCTGCTCATGCCTACGAGAAAGATATCAAGAGCAGCGAACCGACGAAGATATTAAAGATGCAATTAGACAACGAAAACAGAAACCCAATGAAGGGTTTGATGATTTTTTAGACGCGATTCTAGCCATTTCGGACGCCTTACGGGAACCGCTACCCGACGCTGAGCTGGTAGCAAGTGTCAGACGTAACCTCAGACCAGAATTAAGACAGGAGATTTTGCACATAAATACTTCAGATTTATCCTCCTTACGTAGAGAATGCCACCGACACGAAGAGTTTCACTCAAGCTTAGCTGCAAGAAACTACCTTAGACAGAACAATCAGAGGCGTAACATCAGTGAACTTGTTTAGTGCGATTCCGAGATCAATAATCCCGAATATAGTCAGGAAGGCTCAGTCGAGCTCAACGCACTCCAGTCCCTTCATAAAATAAAGTGCTGGAATTGCGACGAGCGGGATCATAGATACCAGGACTGCCTGAAACCAAAACGAATCTTCTGCTATGGGTGTGGATTGTTGAACCAATACCGGCCGTTATGCCCTAAGTGCAATCCTAAACCGGAAAACCGGCAACAGGATGTCCGTCAGAACCCCTAGACGGGTGTCCGAAAACAGCCTTGGATGAATCCTCTTATAAAGATTCCAATTTCCCCGAACCGACATCAACACCCAAATTCAAGCCATTTCACGTACGCTTGCACGAGTATAATTTGCGACGAGCATCCATTTTTTCCACGTCTTCACTAAAATTTTCGAAGTCCAGATCTTCAAGACGAATACAAGAGTATTGGAGGGACAGGCGGCGTTTAAAGAAATTCCAAATATCAGCTGTGGCCCATAAGTTTAATGATATCCGTCCGTTCATCAGGCTTACAATATTTGATAATGAGTATCTGGCACTGCTGGATAGTGGAGCAAATAAAAGCGTGTTAGGGGGAACCCTAGCAAAAAGGATAGAGGCGGATCAGAAATTTCAGAAAATTAGTGGAATCGTTCGAACAGCAGATGGACAGAGCCAACCCATAATAGGAACCGTAGACGTCCCAATCTCTTACAATGATATCCATTCCAACTTTGAATTTCTGATAGTTTCCTCCATTACACAAGACATTATTTGCGGCATGGACTTCTGGAATGAGTTCGGGATTAAAGTAGCTTTTCCTGGCACCATAGAAGAACTAGACTTTCAAAATCCCGACATCTTGACATTGAGCAAATCAGAGAGGTCGCAGTTACAAAAAACAATAGAACTTTTCCCTTCCTTTGAGAAAGAGGGATTAGGGAAAACCGCGCTGATCGAACATAGCATTGATACGGGCTCAGCAAAGCCAATAAAGCAAAAATTTTACCCTATTTCACCAGCCAGAGAAAAACTTCTCTGCAGCGAGATCGATCGGATGATCGAACTCGGTGTAATTGAAGAAGCCCCCTCAACCGCATGGACATCCCCGGCAGTCTTAATCGTGAAACCTGGTAAGGTCAGATTTTGTTTAGACTCACGAAAAGTTAACTCCGTGATTCTGAAGGACGCCTATCCAATTCCAAATCTGGAAGGTCTACTTAGCAGATTACCCCCAGTTCACTGTATCTCCAAAATAGACCTAAAAGACGCCTTCTGGCAAATTTGCCTCGACCAAAAATCGCGAGAAAAAACGGCCTTTACGATACCTAACAGACCTCTTTACCAATTCGTTCGTATGCCCTTTGGGTTATGTAATGCACCCCAGACCATGTGTCGCCTGATGGATATAGTGGTACCATATCAACTGAAGGGACACGTCCTAGTATATCTAGATGATCTGTTAATACTATCCTCGAATTTGGAAGAGCACATAGAACACCTTACCGAATTGGCAAAAGGATTACGTGCGGCAGGCCTAACCATCAACGTCCGCAAAAGCCACTTTTGTTTTTTCGGACTCTTTTGCACTCTTCGGATCAATCCCGCCAAAGTAGAAGCTGTCTCAGAGTTTCCGGTACCGAAAACAAAGAAGCAACTGAAACGATTCCTCGGTATCATTGGCTGGTACCAACAGTTTATCGGTCAATATTCTACTTTAACCTTTCCCTTAACAGAAAAGCTACGAGGGAAAACATTTGAGTGGGACGAAGCAGCCCAAGCTGCGTTTGAAAACATCAAGCATAGGCTATCGTCAGCTCCGTTCCTTATAAACCCTGACTATACAAAACCCTTTATAGTCCAATGCGATGCCTCTACGGTAGGAGTAGGGGCAGTGCTTGCACAACTTGACGCATCGGGAGAAGAACGGCCGATAGCTTATATGTCGAAGAAGCTTAACCGTGCCCAAAGAAACTACTCCGTAACGGAGTTAGAATGTCTTGCTGTAGTCCTAGCCATAAAACGATTTAGAATGTACATTGAGGGGCAAGAATTTAAGGTAGTAACTGATCACGCCAGCTTACGTTGGCTGATGAATCAGAACGACTTGAGCGGACGTTTAGCTAGATGGTCAATTAAGCTGCAAGGGTTCCGCTTTTCCATAGAACACCGCAAAGGCAGTGAAAACATAGTGGCAGATGCGCTGTCAAGATCCTTTGAAGACGAAATCGCGGTCGTAGACTTGGATATACTGCCAGAAATTGACTTGTCATCTGAATCCTTTCGCTCGCAGGAATACGAAGATCTCAAGGATAGATTTCTGAAATCAAACTTGCCGGATTTTAGAGTAGCGGACGGTTATCTTTATTATCGCGCTCAGTTCCAAAGGGAGGATCCTGAACCAGATAGCGGAGGTTGGAAGTTATTCGTACCAACCCAGCTACGCGAAGGGGTCATAAGGGCCGCGCACGAACCACCCACTTCAGCCAACTGCGGAATGGCAAAGTGTTTAGATCGCATTCGTAGGAACTTGTTCTGGCCAAACATGGTTGTACAGACTCGAAATTATATACGTAACTGCGAGGTATGCCAAACATCAAAAGTGCCAACCAAAACCCTTCGGCCACCCATGGGTCGACAAGTGGTTAGTGAGCGTGCCTTTCAGCGCTTATACATCGACTTTATAGGCCCATTTATCATTCTCGATCACTTCACGAAATTCACTTGGCTACGACCAGTTAAGAAATTCACTGCAGAAGTCACTGTTAGTATCCTTAAGCAGGATATTTTCGATTGTTATGGCGTTCCGGAGATCATAGTTAGCGACAACGGTTCACAATTCAAAAGTCGCGAACTAACACAGTTTTTGTCTCGCCACGGCGTGAAGCACATATTCACAGGTTGCTACACACCACAGGCCAATGCGGCGGAACAAGTTAATCGTTCTATCAACGCGGCTCTGAGGGCGTATGTCTGGTCCAATCAACGCGAGTGGGATCATTATTTGAGTAGCATCAACTGTGCTTTACGAAACCACATCCACCAGTCTACGAAGTTGTCGCCATACTATGCCGTATTTGGGCAACATTTACTGACGCATGGGGATGACTACAAGCCGCTTCGAAAACTCAACTTACTAACCGAAGGCGAAGTTAAATTGGACCGAGCTGACGAATTTTCTCGAATTCGGGCCGATATCCACAAGAATTTGACCAAGGCATACGCCAACAAACAGAAATCGTACAATATGCGCGTTAGACCCAGATCCTTTGAAGTAGGAGACGAAGTCATTAAAAGGAAATTTGCTCTGAGCAACCTAGCCTCGGGGTTTAACGCAAAACTAGCCCCAGTTGGAGTAAAGGCACGCATTAAACGTAAAGTGGGATATTCGTTATATGTACTTGAGGACCTCATGGTGAATTTCCCCATAAACCCTCTTTTTCAGTTCGAATCAACTTCTAGGATAGTAGTCGCTTCAATCTGCGGTTTGTGAGGGCTCAATTATGGTTGGGTGTCCCAGCTCATTCTCCTGGAACAAATTCCTCAACTTTTGCCACGAGTTGGCAGTACCGCTGTCTGTCAAAGTGACAGTGCACTGGAAAGTTTCCATTGCTCTTCCAACAATCGTTTTCCAGTTGTCAAATTGCGCCACATGGCTGATCTTTCTCGTTCTTTCTCAAAGAAAATTCGACAACGTAGGACGTGAAATCTGCTGAGAAAAGAGCTAAGGCTAACCTAGATTGATCTCCAATAAAACACTCTTGCAACACTTTACTAAAGCACTTACCCGTCTCGGCGACCCGTTCTGAGTGTGCAAACAGCACCGCCAACAGACGAAAACCGTATTTGATAGGCAATTCTTGAACAAATCCCCACCTGAGGTAAGAAAACGTTGTTTGAGGTTACTCTGACTTACGCTACACCCCCCCCCCGCAGCCGTGTGACCGCATGCACGTGAAATTTCGTATCAATACTCGTTTGTAGTGGCTCGAGGTATCCGGAAAATTTGCTTTGACCGCAGTAGCTGTACGATCAACACGGACAAGAAGGCGTTCAGATCATAATTCCCAACGCAAATTATAAAACTGGATTCTGGCAGCCACGGAGACATAGCCGACCATCGGCCATTGGTGGCAGCGTGCGGCAACACTAAGCACGGTTCTCTCATCTCACTCAGTACTATCCGAGGCGACCAACAGCGTTCGCCACTACCAACAGTGTAGCCTAACGGCGACCTCTCCGCTACGTGGACCACTTACACCGCAACACTCGTCGCCCAGACAGCGGTACCAGCTACCTTCCCTGATTATCCTCTACTTGAGCGATACTAGGGTGGCCAGATATCACCACCGCCTGTGAGATTCTTAGACCAGCGCCAACCAAGACCGAGACCGTTCAAGCCCAAGCAACAGGATCCGTATTGCCGCGAGCCATTCTACTATAATTATTTGACAGAATTCCTAGCCTAAGTTGGTTCCGTGGGGCCAAACTGCTTGATCAGTTAGCTTGCGTGGGCATCTTCATATTTGGTCTTAATTTCCTTCCAATAGCTTACTCCAGCGTCAACAGGCCTGCTGACACCGTTGGACACAATTGAAGCAGTGAGTACGGCATAGCCGAATGGGTATAAACACCTTTTTTTGTACACGCCCACATATGAAACCCAACGCAAAAGCTTACGTGAATATTATATTATATATTGAGTAATTACGCTTTTGGCCCACGACCCCAAATGCACGGAGAATTAGCATCCGTCTAAAGTAGAGTAGAACGACACTGATTCTTGAATGCTTTATTTTGTTAGGTTTAAGAACTATACTGTCAATCATGACTTATGTTAATTTGAAATACAGAAATATGTAACATGAATTAAACTTCAAATTCTAATGGGCACCTAAGGCATATTTTATCAAGCAGAAAGGGATAAGCCGAAACATCATTTGGCTTACATAGGCAGGGAGGGCGAAGCAGAGGAACCTTACCATCCAATTTCCTCTTGGCTGAGAGCTAGATATACCCACTATTCGATCGTACATTTGACTTATCCTTCCCCCGGTTACTTTACTCTGTCGATTCGTATTATGTGACGCGTACGCGATAAGGAACTAAAACCCAAGCCCAGCCCTGAGCTCAGCCGGCCACCCAAGACAGAGTAGGTTCCGTGTTCGCTACTGAACGTGTCCGTTACAGTATATTTAATCAACTAAACTCGCATCAAAAAAAATCCAAAACTAGACAAACTTATCTCCTTTGAGGAGCTTTAATTTTTTTGGGAACAAATAATCATGCGACATTTTAAGAACAATTTAAAAAAATGTTAATTGTAAATTAGTAACCTTTATAAAAAAAAAGAAGTTTAATGAAAATATAGTTTTTAGTATTTAAGATCAACTTTTATTAATATTTTAAATTTATTATTTAATAGGGAAACATGGCGTTAAAAAAAGTTTTTTTTTTAAATAAGAGTAAATTTCCGACATTAATATTTCTAAACCGTTTTAATTACTTATTAATTTTTGTAATTTATGCTGAAAACATTTTTAAATTTCAAAGTTAAACAAATTTCTATTTCAATTTGTTTATGGGACTATTAATTAATTATTATACCCGTTACTGGTAGAGTAAAAGTGTATATTGTATTCGTGCAAAAGTATGTAACAGGGAGAAAGAAGCGTTTCCGACCCTATAAAGTATTTATATTCTTGATCAGGATCACTAGCCGAGTCGATCTAGCCATGTCTGTCTGTCTGTCTGTCTGTCCATATGAACGCTGAGATCTCAGGAACTATAAAAGCTAGAAGATTGGCATTTGCATGCAGATTATACACAGCGCAAGTTTATTTCAGCCGAGGGCCACGCCCCCTCTAACGGCCACAATCGCCTTCACTCAGGGAAAAATTGGAGCTTTTCGATATCAAATCAAGTACGAACGATTAGTTAGGTATTTAAGAAGCGTGCGTGGACGAGTCGGCTAAAGCGGTAACTATCGCTTTAATAATTACTAAAAGTTTTTTCAGAATATAAATTACATTTAAAATAGGTTTAACTGTAAAAATAAGTTAAATAATTAATGATGTTAGCTAAAATAATCAAAGTACAAAGGTACTTAAATTAAGAATTTTTCATTCTTAAATTAAAACTTTTGGTACTTAAAACCATCTTATGTCGTACTTATTTTAAGAACGTTCGTTCTCAAATCTTTAAATTCGGGCTTGAATTATTCGTACTTGATTTTAAATTTTCGTTCTTGGATCAAGAAATTTAGTGCTTACCTAACTTTCGATATCGTTCGTACTTGATTTGATATCGAAAAGCGCGAATTTTTCCCTGAGTGTACGGCTGTGCCCGATCAGACATCAGAGCGACCAGGGCGGACCACGAATTTAGGAGTAGATAATAAAATCAAAACAACGGTTTTATTGGTATATTAAATCCAACAAAATATCCTCATGAAAACGCTTTAAACCGAAATTAAAGCATACAATGAACAAGAGATTCAATGAATAATTAAAATTAGTTCCATTTAAGATTTAATTCTCAAAATTCTTGTTTCGTCACAGAAATTGTGAAAATTTTGGGAGTTTCAACTTTGGCGTCGAATTCCAAAGAATGGTTCAAAATGGGGACCATTTTTTTGTAGTTCCGTGATGTATTGAGAGTAGGTATAAGGAAAATAATAAACGTAAGTCCAATTATATAGGCCACGTAATTCAAAATGTCGGCAAACATCGGTTTTTTGTATTCTTAGCTATACAGCGGAACCTGTAGGTGATGGAAAATAATTTTGTATGGGACTTTTACTCAGGAGCACCCAAATATCATGGAAAAGTTGAAATGGTTCGTGGACATTTTTGTCTGTGAACCTGTGAAATTAGTTTAAGGGGGGAGATACATATAGAACTTATTTTTTTAACCAATAAGGGATTAAGCCGGGATTTCGTATTTTGGCATGTTGATTACTTTGTTCTTATATAATTTGTTTTCGTTTTTTTTATCTTTCAAAATGGCGGCCGTGAGAATTAGGCCACATGTCGCTGTGTAAATCCGATTTTTATGAAACTAAGGTTATTTTGATAAAAAATAATGTTGAAACTGTCTGAACCTAACTTACAAAGAATATCTAAAAAACTCTGGTTGGGGCACTCTTTCAAAGTCATAAATGAATTTATTCATATTTATACCCGTTATTCGTAGAGTAAAAGGGTATATTGTATTCGTGCAAAAAAAAGTAACAGGTAGAAGGAAGCGTTTCCGACCCTATAAAGTATACATATTCTTGATCAGGATCACTAGCCGAGTCGATCTAGCCATGTCCGTCTGTCTGTCTGTCTAGATGAACGCTGAGATCTCGGAAACTACAAAAGCTAGAAAGTTGAGATTATCCACACATATTCTTTGGCTTCCTACGCAGCGCAAGTTTATTTTAGCCGAGAGCCACGCCCCCTCTAACGCCCACCACCGCTTTAAACGATTTCAAAAATGTAAATATTTCCTAAAAGTAAAATGCAGTTTTTTTGTGTTCATCAATACCTATCGAAATGTAGAAGAAATTTTTCAAATCGGACCATTCGTTAAAAAGTTATGCGTGATTAAATTTTATATCTCCATCTCCCTTGCACTCCCTTTAGCGGAGTAACGGGTAGCTGATGGTCGGGACACCCGACTATAGCGTTCTGTCTTGTTTTTGGTTGTTTTTGCCTAACAAAAAATTCTTTAACTTACAAATGTCTACATTAAATAGGTTAAGACAGTGGGCACTTTCATTACAAACATTTCTGTAAAGCATAATGATCGAAGCATTACTTTTTGAGATACACGATCCGCAGCTGAGGAAAACATGGTCCGAGAAAAACTGCACAAGGAAGGTGGGTGCTGTTATCTTGGTATAAGTTCCAACATAGTTCGAATTTTTTTGTGGAACTTTCATGACACATTCTTAAAGAGTTATGCTATATCTCTATTGCTTCAAAGTTATGATTTATTACCAAAAAAAGTCAAAAGGCAACATATCGAGCGATTAATCCTAAAGGGTCAAAAAGCCTGGCGATGCTTGAAAGAATTTTTCTTTTCTTTAAACCTGTGGGAAGGCTAGCTTGCAGTTTGTAGGTGACCATCGGAAAGAATATCGTAAGCGTAAATCTGCAATTTGACGAATTACTCTGATGGCTACGTACATATGTAGGTGTAGAGTTCTATAATAACTTCACCTTTTTACTAGCATTATATTTATTTTTCAGAGTGAAGTATGACAGATGAATCGCTAAAATACCTGCAGTGGGAGGCGACGCTGAAATTTTGCTTTTAAAGCCTTCTAAGGTAATTATATCAAAACAAAAAAAATTGTTGCATTTGTTCGACATACTTAGGCATGTAAATATGTATGCATGTATACGCGGCTCCCCCGATCTGAAAGCCGATTTTCAACCCTTCCATCTTTTGCTCCTTTCTATCTCGCTCTGTTGACCGACGTTTCTCGAAAAAAAACTTATTCTTCTTCTTCAAATTGTCATGCTCAGGTCTGCTTACATTCGGTCTCCCTTCGCTCAAAGACATTGTAACGAACTGATTTTTGTGGTTTGCTCGCTACGAAGTTCGTGCGGCTAGCTCAGTAGATTGTGTGTTCGTCCCACCAAATTTATATAAACGTGACCGCCCGGTTAACAGTAACAACACTTCAGAATTCGGATTAGAGGCGTTTATTAATGGCTCTGGTTTACAATAATTATATGCGTCTCGTGCTGGTGATGCGTGATTCCTCGCTGCTGGTGGTCCTGGCCGCTCCGGGTACTTTTGCTGCTACTCGTAGACGAGGGCGTGGAGTTGGACTGTTGCGCTTAGGGAAGCGTCAACGTTCTCAGACCAGGGTGACCAGGCACTACGCTTGCAAGACCTTCGTCCTGCCAGCCGCAGCCTCCTGTCCCTGCCCTGTAACTAAGGAGTTAAGTAACTCTGCACAAATAACCCCCCCAAATAACAAAAAACTGCATGAAGAAGTGCCAGTTGCTACTTACGCAATTAATTCGCGTAAGACGGCAACGCAGGAAAAGAGAGTTTGGAGAAAGCAGTTAAAGAGAGAGTAAAGAAAAGAACGAAAGTTTGGAGAATGCGAGGAGAGAGAGTACGAACCCAACGAGAGTTTGGAGAGATTGAGAGAGACGGAGCGGAGAGAGGCGTCAGAGCGAGACGGCACTAGTCAGATCGAGAGAGGAGAGAGCAGGCGTGCCGTGAGCAAGGACGCCGCACTTAGGACTTTAGTGTGGTGCCCGCGAAAGGGCGAACTTAAAAACCGCGGACTTTGGACCCTGGATTGGAGAGAAGAAAAGGAGAGGCCGAGGATTAACGGGACCCGGAGTCTTATATAAGCGGGCCCAGCGCTGGAAGCTGAACCAGCCATCGAACATCTTATCGCGAGTGCGCAACGTTTAGTTAAAGTCAAAATCAAGGAGATATCAAGGCAAGACATTCGGGACCGAGCAAGTCTCCGAATTGCGACACAGGTAGCTGAGGTCCTTCAAGGCAACACACGGCTATGTCTGCAGAGCATCAAGGTCGGCTGTAATACCGACTAGTCCAGCTGTATTGGCTGTAATACCGATTGGTCCGGTTACGTTGGCTGTAATACCGGCTAGTCCAGCTGTATTGGCTGTAATACCGATTGGTCCGGTTACGTTGGCTGTAATACCGGCTAGTCCGGCTAGATTGGCTGTAATACCGATTAGTCTAGCTTCGTCGGCTACAATACCGAATAGACCAGGTACATTGGCTGTAATACCGATCAGTCTAGCTGCGAATTAGCATCAGCGTCACCACCAACAGAACGTGAAGCACAGGGAGCGGATTTCAACGGAGCAACGAATAGGACAAGCATCCAGGGACCGCGCCGGGAGCTAAGCTTCAGGTACGATCGCAACAGCAGCGGAATAGGCGCGCAGCTCGAGGTAGTAGTCGCATTCCGCAACAAACGACTGACAATGAGTCTGCTAATACTACCAGGAATAGTAGACGCATTGGGGCTGGGATGGAATTTCCTCACACAGGTTGGTGCTGATATTAAATGCGCAGGTCACGAAATCCTCATACCGGCCAGGGAGAGAAACAATGCATGAAGACCGCGAGAAAGAAAACATTGAGCAGATCCTTGAAGCAGAGCTGGCAGAATTCCGAACCATGAGTGGAACTTAAAACGTGGCCGAGCACCAAATCACCATGAAGGACGAGAATCCTATAAAACAAAGATACTACCCCAAGAACCCCAAAGTTCAAGGAAAGATCAATGCAAAGGTGGACGAACTTCTGCAAATGGGTTTCATAGAGCACTCAAAGAGCCCGTATAGCTCGATCATAGTAATGGTGAAGAAAAAAACCGGCAAGCGAAGATTGTGCGTCGACTTCAGACAGATAAACGCAAAATCGGTGAGGGACGCGTACCCAATGCCACGTATAAACTACATCATGGACCAACTACGAGAAGCACGATATATCAGCAGCCTAGACCTAAAAGATGGATACTGGCAAATTCATCTGGAGGAAGCAAGCAGACAATTCACAGCATTCACGGTGCCAGGAAAGGGGCTTTTTCAGCGGATAGTGATGCCTTTCGGGTAACACTCAGCATCCGCCACGTTTGAAAGTTGTTGGACCAAGTGATTGGACCCGAGATGATTTAATCGTGATCGGACGCACTCAACGAGCACACAAGGACAATCCCAGAGAAGTGATTCGGCGTCTGAAGGAGGCGAACCTGAGGATAATCGCCGATAAGTGCCAATTCTTCAAACAGGAGCTGCTGTACCTGAGACATCTAGTTACAAGCCAAGGATTCGGTACACACCCTGACAAGGTCGCTGCCATAGCCCAGTTAGAACCACCTGCAACCGTCCTGCTATGGTAATACCTAGGACTGGCATCATGCGCCAATTTTTGGCCAGCAGGCATTTTTGTTAAAGAGTACGAAGATAAAAAAAAGATAATTTCTTTAAAGGATGTTGGAAATCCCTTTAAAAAGCCATCCACATCTTAATCTTTACCTATCTCAAAAAACTAGATTCTTTCCTTCTGCTTTCCTATCAGAATACAAGAGGTTTACTCGTTACTCGTAGAGTAAAAGGGTATATTGTATTCGTGCAAAAGTATGTAACAGGGAGAAGGAAGCGTTTCCGACCCTATAAAGAATATATATTCTTGATCAGTATGTTCACATATCGAATGCACACTGTACTCAGGGTTACGCATCGATTTAAGTACAGACACCTTATTTAGCATTTTGCATTTGGCCACAATAACAAAACACAAATACATTTATAAACCTAGCAGTTCCCGAGTGCCCGGTTATATGACCGCCCTTGAATGCGTGGGAACTGCAGTGTCAGCATATTTGATTTGTGCGGCCGCTCCGACGGCAAAGTGAACATATAATCTCTCTCTCTCTCTCTCATATACAAGCACAATTATACATAACCGTCGACCGCAGCTCTGCCGGCGTCTCTGGCGACATAGCCGGCCGATCTTAGCTTTATGCAAACATGTAATAGAATTAAGAAATCAGATTGAAAATAAAAATGCTTGGGAGCGTACCACTAAGTCGCTCCCTAATTCAACCAAAACTATAAGTCTCATAAAAAATCGAAACATGGCGACCGTGACAATGTGATCGTGAGTGAAAATATCCAACTATAAAAAAAAACAAACAAAAAACAAACAAGTGAAAAAAAAACAAACAAAAAACAGTGGTAAAATAAAACAAGTAAAAAAAAATATTAAATTCTAAGATCACGGACACGACAACCAGCAAAGATTGCACAGTGAAAATTAGCCTGTGCATAAAAGACACGACAACCAACAAAGATTACACAGTGAAAATTAGCCTGAGCATAAAAGAGACGACAACAAAAAAAAAACAAGAGAGAACGCTATAGTCGGGTGCCCCGACTAACAGATACCCGTAACTTAGCTAAAGGGAGTGGGAGGGAGATGGAGATAGAAAACTTTGATCGGACATAACTTTTTAACGAATGGACCGAATTGAATTTCTTCTACGAGTAACGGGTATAATGATGAATAAAAATGTATACTCTGAAAAATAAGCCTGTGCGAGGACCTGCACCGGCGTCGCCTGAGTCCAAAGGGCCGAAAGGGAACACACAAAAAAAATTCTTAATGAAACAATAAAAAAAAAAATTATTATTAATCAACAAAAAAAATTGGCCTGTGCGAGGACCTGCACCGGTACCGCCTGAGCCCAGAGGCCCCGGAAGGAATGGCAAATCCTTCTAAACCAACGCTCGAAATATATGAGTGCGGAAGGCAATCCGCCTTCTTCACTTTCGTGGGCGACACCTGCTCCTATTGAGCAAAGGGATGCACAGAGACAGGAAGTGTATCCCAACGATAGATGAAATAGCCTGTGCAGCCAGCACCGATCCCGTTCGGCGCGCCAGGCCGGACCACGGAAAAGTGAACCGACAGCGCTTCCAAAAGCGCCCAACATTATTTTTTTTATATAAATTTAAGAATCTGCGATGCAAAAATAATATTAATAATATTGTACAGACCAGGCAGTTTCTAGCTACGGGTCTTCATTTTTTTTACCTAGGTAGGGATACCTGTAAAATATAAGTTAACACGGTCACCCAGCAACAGAAAAGTTGCCAGGCTGATCCCGCATAACCGGATGGGAATAATGCAAGGCCAGCGTCACCTGCGGATATTGCACAGCGACGGTGCTATGGTCAGCATATTCAGCGGGCAATGCACTGCGACGGAAGCAGCCCACAATCGGCGGGCAATGCACTGCAACGCAAGCAGCGCTGCCCAACTCCATGCACAAGGCGCCGGGTCAGCAGTTTCAGAGCATAGGGTTAGCTTACATTTTAAGAATTTATGTACTTAGTAGTTAGTCGAATTTTGGAAATAAATCGTGACGGACATCGCCTCGCGAACCCAAAGTCTTCTCATTTTAATTGGCACCCAACGCGTTCGTAAGACCCTCGATCCGTCGTTCAGTTAAAAACATGAAACGCGTTCGTAAGACCCTCGATACGCCGTTCAGAAAAAAAAGCAACTTAAAACGCGTTCGTAAGAAAGTGATGCCTTTCGGTTAACACTCAGCATCCGCAACATTTGAAAGTTGTTGGACCAAGTGATTGGACCCGAGATGATATAATCGTGATCGCACGCACTCAACGAGCACACAAGGACAATCCCAGAGAAGTGTTTCGGCCCTTTAAAAAGCCATCCACATCTTAATCTTTACCTATCTCAAAAAACTAGATTCTTTCCTTCTGCTTTCTTATCAAAATACAAGAGGTTTACTCGTTACTCGTAGAGTAAGAGGGTATATTGTATTCGTGCAAAAGTATGTAACAGGGAGAAGGAAGCGTTTCCGACCCTATAAAGTATATATATTCTTGATCAGGTGTAGTATGCTCACATATCGAATGCACACTGTACTCAGTGTTACGCATCGATTTAAGTACAGACACCTTATTTGGCATTTTGCATTTAACCACAATAACAAAACACAAATACATTTATAAACCTAGCAGTTCCCGAGTGCCCGGTTATATGACCGCCCTTGAATGAGTGGGAACTGCGGTGTCAGCATATTTGATTTGTGCGACCGCTCCGACGGCCAAGTGAACATATAATCTCTCTCTCTCTCATATACAAGCACAATTATACATAACCGTCGACCGCAGCTCTGCCGGCGTCTCTGGCGACATAGCCGGCCGATCTTAGCTTTATGCAAACATGTAATAGAATTAAGAAATCAGATTGAAAATAAAAATGCTTGGGAGCGTACCACTGAGTCGCTCCCAAATTCAACCAAAACTATAAGTCTCATAAGTCTCATCTTCGTAAGGGACTTAAAGCTAAATTAATTTGCAGAAATGACGCTTCCAGTTTGGTAGAATATTTATTTATTGAGCTAACTGGTTCTTCCTGCCGAAGTAAAATGCTTTTAGGATGTGCATACAGGCCAAATAGATCAATTGACTATACTGATTTCATATCATTTTTTCAGGATTTATCTTTGACGTATAATGAAATTTTACTAACCGGTGACCTTAACAGTAACATGTTATTGGAGAAGCATTTGTCCAATAGTATGGAAACTGCTGCAATGTACCTGGTAAACTCAATTTACGCAACACACTTCACTAGTACCTGTAACACCCTCTTGGAC
Organism: Drosophila pseudotakahashii; assembly: GCA_035046095.1. Lineage (NCBI taxonomy): Eukaryota > Metazoa > Arthropoda > Insecta > Diptera > Drosophilidae > Drosophila > Drosophila pseudotakahashii. The sequence continues at coordinate 38,109 of JAWNOE010000156.1, read as the reverse complement.
GTATTCTTTGTAAGTACACTGGATAACACACTTTTATATGACCAGGTCTCAGTACCTGCCTTCTCAAAACATGATCTTATTTTCATCTCTTATGACATATTTATAGACGACACTGACCAACCACCCAAGACATATAGAGACTTTAGAACGATTGACTACGAGAATTTAAATTTTAACTGTAATGTGTGTGATTGGAATGCTATGTATAGTTTAATTTCTGTAAATGAACAAATAGATTTTCTCCAAGAAAATGTCCTGCGTCTGTATAACTTGTGTGTTCCCGTTAAAATTATAACTCCTAAACGATTTAAGCACGAATGGTTTAACAGAAATATCTGTATAGCAATTAGGCAGAGAGATGAGGCCCATGAGAAATGGAAACGGTATAAAACTAGTAACTTTTTCAATCAATTTAAGACTGCTTGGAAAAATGTCAACAAACTGATATATACCGCTAAAAGTGACTACTATAATAGAAAGTTTAAAGATGCTCTAGTGGCGGGAAAAACCTGGAAGGAACTTAAGGCTTTAGGAATAGGAAAACAAAAAGCTATCGCTGACCTGGATATAAACGTTAATGAGCTAAATAAGAAATTCGTGCAATGTGAAGTACCTGAGGTTTCCTATACTGACTTGTCTGAGCATACTGAATATAATGATTACTGTGATATATCCTGTGATAGTAGATTTAGTTTTTCCTGTGTTAATGAGTGTGATGTCCTGCAATCTGTTTTAAACATTCACTCGAATGCTGTCGGACTTGATAGAATAGACCCGAAATTTATAAAAATTATCTTACCAAAAATTTTACCCCACATAACGTTCATAATAAATACAATGTTCACTACATCACATTTCCCTGATCAATGGAAGGATGCAAGAATCATCCCTATTCCGAAAGCGAACAAAGATTTTCGTCCAATATCAGTCCTACCATTCTTGGCTAAAGTCGGCGAACGTTTAATTGCTGACCAAATAAATAAGTATATTGAAGAACAGAATTTTTTAAATAAGGCTCAGTCGGGTTTTAGGAAATCGAGGAGCTGTACGACAGCTCTATTAAAAATTGTAGAAGACATTAGGAAAAAACTAGACGAGGGTAACGTAACACTACTGACACTGCTGGATTATAGCAAAGCTTTTGACACTGTGAATCACGATATTATATGTTCAAAACTAGCGAATAAGTTCATGTTCTCTAATACGGCACAGAAGTTAATTCGTTCCTATTTGACTGGTAGAAGACAGGCAGTTGTAACACCAACGGAAAGCTCATCCTTCCTTGTGCTGACAAGGGGTGTCCCTCAGGGGTCAGTGTTAGGTCCTCTGTTGTTTACCATGTATGTTAATGAAATTCCGAATATAATATCTTCGTGTAATGTCCATATGTATGCAGACGATGTTCAGATGTATGTATCTCGTCCGTTGTGCAAAGTTGATGAATGTGTTTCTGTAGTCAACAAGGAGCTAGCTGTTTTAAAAAATTGGTCTTTCAAAAACGGTCTCCAGCTTAACCCTAGCAAAACTAAATGCGTTGTAATCCATAAAACCGAAATAGACACAAGCGTTTTGGCACCACTTAAAATAGGGAATGAAACCATTGAGTATGTGGAAAAAGTAAAAAATTTAGGTATTACTTTTAATAAAAGTTTGAAGTGGAATGACCATATCACTCAGGTGGTAGGGAAAATATATGGATGCCTTAGGGCTCTTAATTATACCCAGTCTTTCATACCAGAGAACTGCCGTCTTTTAATTGCAAAGGCCATAGTCACCCCGATTTTATTTTATGGAGTTGAAATATTTGGTAATAGTGATGCTCAAAGTAAGAAAAAGCTAAATGTTGTATTTAATAGTGTTGCTAGATATGTGTTTAATGTAAAAAGGGGGCACTCCATCTCGCGTTTCTCCCATAAAATATTTGATCTTCACCTGTCCGACTGGATTAAACTTAGGGCATTATTGCTTCTTCATAAAATTATAAATACCAAGGAGCCTAACTATTTGTATGAAGAACTGGTTTTTACATCTTCCCGAAGGACAAATAATGTAATATGTCGCAAGTATAGACTGTCAGTCTCTGAAAATCAGTTCTTTCTCTATGCTGTACGTTTTTGGAATGAACTACCACATCGCCTCAAAACAATTAAGAGTGTTCCACAATTTAAACATGCCTTATTGACACACTACAAAAATTAGAAATAAATAAATAATAATAATAGAATAATATTTAATGAAATCTAATGAAATGTATAAGGTTAACAGTAAGCATAGAAGTTATAAGCTAAAGTTATATTTTGTATACCATTCATTGTGACTAGCGCTATAAATATAAGTAATCACTTGTCGCGCTAGGAAAAATAATAATAAATAATCTAATCTAATCTCACATTCGATTTAGCGTCGCTTGTGAACGGTTGTGTTTACCTGTGCTCTGAGTTTTTGATTTATTTTTGTGATTTTTTCGCAAGTGTTTTGTGTTTAGCTTACTAACAAAGTTTGCCTAACAATCGCGTTAGTGTTTTAAATAGATCTCCCTGTTTAACGGGTATGTGGTTTTAGTTATTTTAACAATTTCCATTAGATTTGTTTATTATCTTGGCTTTGTTGGTGTTATTTTGCACTCTCTAAATTTGCTCTTGTATTCTCTCTCTTTCTCTCTCTCTTTTCCGCTCTATTATAACTGTACCTGCCAAATTTCTTGTAGACTCTTGGGTGCTTTTCTCATAGTCTCTCTCTCTCTCGCTTTACATTATAACTGTTCGTTCGTTTAGTTGTTGGTGCCCCACAAGCCACGCTCAGTCGATTGAACATTTTTTCTCTCGCGCTCTCTTGCTCTCGACTTAATTCGCGATCTCGCCCTCTTATACTTTCGTGTTTTGTGTTTTTTTGCGGTTTTTGGAATTTGATCCCAGTGCCAAATTTACTCGAGGTATATTTTCCAAATTTTATTTTCTATTTCTTTAAATAACCTTTGTTGGGCCACTATTGAATCTCGAGATAAACATGAATGTAATTTTGAAGTATTGATCTTTCTTGAAGTGTATTGATCTAATTTTTTAACCTGAGCGGCGCTCTCAGTGGTAAAGCTTTAGTTCACGCTCTCATGTAATTCACCTCAGTGGCCACGAAGGCTATTATACGACGTTAGAATAAAGAGTTCAATTTTGGTACTGCGACAAGACGGTTGTATTTGCTTCACTAATTTAACTATCCCCCCGACTCCCTAGAGTCTCATGTGGGTCAGGAAAACGCTCCTGCTCCACCAAACATTTTGGCGCCCAACGTCAATCAGCTACGCCACCTATATTCCGATTGCGGATCCGAATCTCCATCGCCCCGTCGACAATATCATCTCTAACCTGGAAAACTGTTTCGCTGGACGACGTAACGCCACAACGGTAAGGTTACGTCATCAGTGCCAACGCCGCCAGAGCGCTCACGCCAATCGCTGAGTCCCTTTGGTCTCATTTCGCCGTCACTGCAGTGCTTTCGGTTTTAACCTGCAAGTCCACTGTACACGCATACAGTCACCACTAGTGCCAATAGCAGTCACCGCGCAACGCACCAACCTGGAACTGGTTCATTACGGAACCAGAGCGTTGCCAGACATTCGACTACATAAGTTGGCAGCATACGTTTATAACCACACACCAGAAGCTCTAATTTATAACTACATACACTTTACAAGGGCTTATCGCAAGCGATCCACAATAACCATGTGTCCCACACCGCTGGACGTATTAAAACAGAAGCGATCCAACATACGCAGGAGCATTTCCCGCATTGGAACAGCAGTCGCCAAGACGGAAAAGGTTGAGAAGCCAAATGCCGCGCTGACGCCAGCCGAACTCACGTGTCGGCAAACTATTTTGGAGGCATATTTCAAACAAGTCATGGCCGTCCAAACCGAAATCGAGGCACTCGACTCAACAGAGGAACAGCTAAACTACCGGGCCGAGCTGGAAGATAAGTTCATCGCTATAAAGGTCACCATAAAGGATCAGCTTGGAGACGACGTGCACAATTCTACGCCGCTTGCCCACGACACGCTCCTCAGGCCTGGACCACCATCATCTCTCAAGCTGCCAACTCTTGCGCTCCCGACCTTTGCTGGCGAATACTCGGAATACAAAAACTTCATTACTACCTTCCAGCAAGTTGTAGACCAGCAGGAAGCGCTATCGTCGATCGAGAAGTTTAATCACCTCATAAACTGTCTCAGAGGCGCCGCCTTAGAAACCATCAAGGCGTTTCAAGTCACTCCAGAGAATTACACCAAGGCCTTACTACGCCTAAAGAGCAGGTACGATAACCCCACCATCGTATTCCTGGACAACATAGCGTCACTCTTCAAATTGCCAACTGTGACCACTGAAAATAGTGTACAGTTGCGCAGCCTGGTTGACAACGCATCAGCGTTGTTCAACTCGATGCGATCTTTAGGATCCGAAGCGCAGATAGCTCAAACGATGTTAATTACTATTGTCATGGAAAAGGTAGACAAGAGAACTCGACAGCTCTGGAATGAATCTCTCACGTTCGCCACATTACCCTCTTGGAATGCCTGCTTAACATTTATTGAGCGGCACTGTCAACACTTGGAGTCCTCAATACATCACTTCGGCAATACGAATACGGCTCAAAATACATCTGGCAGAATGCGGCAACCGCAAGCTCCACGCATGGGCCACAGCTTTACGTGCTCCACGCAAACGTGTCCTATATGCTCCGGCAGGGATCATCGGATTTTCAGATGTCCGCGACTTCAAAACATGACGCCTGCCCAACGCCTAGAAGCTGTCCGGACAAAATCGCTGTGCACAAACTGCCTAGGAAAGGCTCATCATCCATCAAACTGTCCATCTTTAAATAGGTGCAGAATATGCTCCCGGCTGCATCACACTATGCTTCACTTCGATCCGTCAGGACAGGAATCAAGGAGACCTCGACGGCCAAGTCCGCCCAACGCGCCATCTCAGCACCATGTCGCTGAGGCCGTCACTCACGCACACGTGGATACCCACCACGACCAAGTCATTCTGGCTACAGCCATAATCCTAGTGCAGGATGCTGTGGGCAACTACGTACAAGGACGTGCCCTACTGGACTCGTGCTCCCAAGTTAACTTCATGTCCGAAGACTTCGCTCAACAACTTCGTTTGCCCCGAAGCAAGGGACACATCGACATTCGAAGCATCGGCGATTCTTTCACCCGCATCAAGCATCGCACTTCGACCGTTGTCAAGACACGATTCGGGGATGCAGAGTTACCCGTCGAATGCTGCATAACCTCGAGAATCGCCTATCAACCTGATGCAGAAATCGACATTTCATCGTGGAACCTCCCAGACAACGCTCCACTGGCTGATGAGAGATTTTATCAGTCTCGCCATATCGACCTACTTCTTGGCACGGAAACGTTCTTCACCGCTTTGTCTATTGGCCAAATTAAGTTGGGCCCCCATCTCCCCATGTTGCAAAAGACGATCTTTGGATGGGTAGTATCAGGGCGCACTGGCAATCAAGGCCATGCCGCCCAAGCCCACAGTTTCCTTTCATCAGAGGATTCAATAAACCTGAACTTGGAGCGCTTATGGCGCATAGAGGAAATTTCTACTACGCCATTAACACTCACTCCAGCGCAAGCTAAATGCGAATCGATCTTCCAAAAATCTGTCTGTCAAGTAGCGGATGGAAGACTGATGGTTCAACTGCCTTTCAAGGATGACCCTAATCTGTTGGGGAGGTCTCTTGAAACAGCACGGCTAAGATTTGCATCGTTGGAACGTCGCTTAAGCCGAAACGCGAATTTGCGAGCCGAATACACAAAATTCATGGATGAATATGAGCGCTTGGGTCACATGGAATTAGTAACCAGTCCACTCCTCAACGAACCCCACTACTACATACCACACCACTGCGTGTTTAAGCTCAACAGCACGTCAACGAAACTAAGGGTAGTCTTTGACGCCTCGTGCCCGACAAGCACCTACAAGTCCCTAAACGACATCCTTCTAGTTGGACCCACGATTCAACCAGACTTGTTTACACTCTTACTAAGGTTCCGGACTCATCGTTATGTTATAACTGCTGACGTCGTCAAGATGTACCGGCAGGTATTAATCGACCCAGCGCATCGTAAATTTCAGTACATCTTATGGAGAAGCCACATCGACCAGGAGATTCGCACATAATAGCTGAACACCGTTACCTACGGCACCGCATCAGCGCCGTATCTAGCAATTCGCAGCCTGTCTCACCTCGCCGATCAACATGCAAGTTCACATCAAATTGGAGCTGAAGCCATAAAATCATGTTTTTATGTGGATGACTTTCTCGGTGGAGCAGATACGTTAGATCAATTGAACCAGATTCGAACCGAAGTCATCGCTATCCTCACGGCCGGCAAGATGGAACTGGCAAAATGGCACTCCAACCATCAGGATTTCGTCAATGATACAACGGTCAAGGAGCTAAATCTCGACGACTACGCCACGACAAGCACATTGGGACTGAAGTGGGACCAACGAGAAGACGTCTTCAAATTCTCATTCAACTGCAGCGCAGCTCAGGAAAGGATCACAAAGCGAACCATCCTCTCGGTGGCCTCATCCCTCTTCGATCCCTCTTCAGTTATTATGGTGGCAAAAATCCTTCTACAGGAAATTTGTCTTCTTCGACTACAGTGGGATGAATCAGTCCCAATGACACTCCAACAAGCGTGGCTATCGTTCGTGTCGTCGCTACAGCATTTGGACTCTCTGCTCATCCCTCGTTTCTGCCTGCAGCCCCATTCAGATGAACTACAACTTCACGGCTTCAGCGATGCTTCAATAAGGGGGTATGGATGTTGCATTTACGCAAGAACAAGGCTTGCCGATGGCCACGTAGAAGTTCATCTAATCTATCTAATGGATTCGACAACATTCTGCGACACTTTCTACGTTTGTCGGCAACCGGATATCCGACATCCAAGAATTCACGCCAGACTGTCACTGGAGGTTCGTTCCGACACGGCATAACCCAGCTGACATGATCTCCAGAGGATGCAACCTCGCAGAACTCACCAACTTAACATGGTTCCACGGACCTACATTTCTATCAAATCTGCCGAAATTATGGCCGCCTAACGTACACGGCAATCTGGACATGGACGTCGTATCGTCAGAAAAACGCAAATCAGCATTCCTTGCATCAACACCGCCTTCCAGAAATAGTGTCTTGGAAGCCCTTCACAACAAGGAATCACACCAGTCTGGCCTAAGACTGGTAGCATGGATGCTTCGATTTTGCGACCGATGTCGGAAGAAAAAACCCTTTACTACGGGGCCACTTTCCCCTCTGGAACTGCGAAGGGCCATGCTTTGCGTCGCATGGAACCTACAACAGCGATATTTTATCGAGGAAAATACTCTTTTGCAAAGGGGCGCGCCGGTTCGTAGCCATCTTAAATTCTTATCGCCCTTCTTGCAGATCACAGATGGATTCAACCTACTTCTCGTCGGAGGACGATTGGAACTCGCATCGATCCCAGACACTCACAAGCATCCCATATTGCTTCCCGCTAAGGATGTTGCTGTTGTCAACTACGTACGTCATCTACACCTGCGGAACTTCCATGCTGGTCCAAAGGTCCTGGTGGGACTAATGCGGCTGGAGTTTTGGGTCGTGAATGCCCGAGATGTCGCTCGTCGTGTTGTACGCAACTGTGTCCACTGTGTGCGCTACAGGCCTAAGTTGCTGCAACAACTTATGGGCAACCTCCCAGTCGAGAGACTTACCCTGTCAAGACCATTTGCTCGGTGTGGGATAGACTTCTGCGGGCCGGTTCATACCTATCTACGCGTTCGAGGAAAGGTGCCCGTTAAAAGCTACATCGCAGTATTTGTGTGCTTCGCCACGAAGGCGGCGCACATCGAAATCGTCGGAGAACTATCAACTGATTCGTTCTTGGGTGCTCTGAAGCGGATGATCGCCAGACGTGGGCTGCCTTCAGACATTTTTTGCGACATTACGACGAATGACTTTTTCTTCAGCACCAAGAACCAGCAAGACATTACATCGTACTGTTCAATCGAATTTGTAACGTTCCATTTTATACCTCCTAGGGCTCCACACTTCGGCGGCCTCTGGGAGGCTGCTGTTAAAAGCGCCAAGAATCTCTTGTGCCGCACGCTCAAGGATGCCCGACTAACCTTCGAGGAGCTCTCAACTGTCGCTGCTGAGACTGAGGCAATCCTAAATTCTCGCCCGCTCTCTCCGCACTCATCGGATCCTAGCGATTTGGCCGTCTTAACGTCTGATCATTTCTTAACCGGGGACTCCCTTCGAGCACTCCCAGACTGGCCTGTCAAGGATGATCAGCTCAACTGCTCTCAACGATGGAATCGTGTCAGCGCCATCAAGCAACACATCTGGAGGCGCTGGTCTACGGAGTATCTTCACGAGCTTCAGGCCAAATCAAACTGGTCGACTGGATCTTCGAATATTGCAGTCAACGAAATGGTCCTAATCCACGAAGACCATGTCCCTCCTCATCGATGGCTGTTAGGTCGCATCGAAGCAGCTATACCAGGAAAGGACAACCACGTCCGAGTTGCTGATGTCCGGACGTCGAAAGGAATTATAAGGCGACCGATTCACAAATTGGCCCGTTTACCAATTAATTTAAAGTAACTAGGTACTTTCAATGGGGCCGGAATCTTGGGCCACTATTGAATCTCGAGATAAACATGAATGTAATTTTGAAGTATTGATCTTTCTTGAAGTGTATTGATCTAATTTGTTAACCTGAGCGGCGCTCTCAGTGGTAAAGCTTTAGTTCACGCTCTCATGTAATTCACCTCAGTGGCCACGAAGGCTATTATACGACGTTAGAATAAAGAGTTCAATTTTGGTACTGCGACAAGACGGTTGTATTTGCTTCACTAATTTAACTATCCCCCCGACTCCCTAGAGTCTCATGTGGGTCAGGAAAACGCTCCTGCTCCACCAAACAACCTTTTTTTCCTATAAAATGGCCCTTATCTGTACAAAGAAAAGTTGTTCTCTTCCGACGTCAACCAAAGATTCTTTTGTTATCTGTTGGCTCTGCGATTCGGTCATGCACGTCAAATGTGCAGGATTTACTGGCAGAGTTAAAGACTTCATTGAAATGCGTACCGGTCTCATGTGGGCATGTGAGTCCTGCAAGGAAATGACAGTCGAAATGAGCAGCTTTATGAGGCAGACTCGAGACGGACTATTGAACCTTTCTCGAGTTTTCAAACAGCTCAATGACGGGTTCAACTCAGTTTGTGACCAATTTAATAATAAGAAATTATTATTAACCGAGTCGCCTAAACGCAAAAAAGCCAGCTCAGGGGCGGTTAATAAGACCGTAAAACAAAACAAAACATTGAACTCGGTAGCTGCAGCAGTTCCGGTCGGCACAGGGGTAAGCGAGCCACCTGTGCCTATGGTAAGAGCCAGTTCCGGAGGGGACCCTGTTTCTGGATGCCAACCTGAGGCACAGAAGTCGGTGCTGACCGTAGATACAGTAGGAACCGCTTCTGGGTCCCAGCCGAGTGAGGTTCAGACTGCTGCTGGGGGGCGTAAGAAACTTTCAGTTGTTCCACACAGGAAGCAATTGTTTGTTTCTAGATTTACCCCGGATACCAAATCTGAGGATGTTATGGAATTCATACGTGAAAAATTCCCATCCGAGGACATTGAAGTTGAACAATTTCGATTTTCGTACGCCCGTAGGATATCTTCTTTTAAAATATTTGCTCCGCCTGATGTGTTTAATGTACTACTTTCTGAAAGCTTTTGGCTTAATGATGATTTAGTAATAAAAGAATTTGTTCCCAATAAACCGAGAACAAATAACAGGCCTCCCACTGTGCCTAATAATCGGCTTTCCACTGTGCCTAATAATAGGCCTTCCGCTGTGCCAAAAAACTAACAGGTTTATTTTTGGCTTATCAAAATGTTAGAGGACTAAATATGAAGCTACCAAAGCTTTATGCTGACTCCTCTGCATTTACTGAAGATATTTTGGCTTTTACGGAAACTTGGCTGAAACCAGAGATATCTGATTTTGAAGTTTTGTCAATGAACTTTAACACCTACAGGACCGATCGCTTCCCGCGTAGGGGGGGTGGTGTACTGATTGCCGTTACCTCTAGTTTAACATCGGAGAGACTTAACATTCATATCCCTAACGATATTGAATTTGTTAGTGTCAAAGTTTCCATTCAATCCTTATCTATTTTTGTAACCTGCTCTTATATTCCTCCTGGCTCTGATTTAATAATTTATGAGCACCATCTGTCTGCTATAAAATCTGTTCTATCCTTTCTTTCCAACAGAGACCTTTTGATTGTTTTGGGTGACTTTAATCTCCCTAATATCTCTTGGTCTCTTCCCACTGACTCACTTGTCGCTACTCCTTTATCCGCCCATGATTTTGTGGATGGCCTTTTAGAATTATCGTTACAGCAAGTAAGCTTTATACGAAATTCATTAAATAGACAATTAGATCTAGTATTTGTTTTAGATCCGCATGAAGTCACTGTAGCTAGAATTGACGCACTTGTTGTACCTGAAGACCGATATCATCCAACTTTGGAATTGACAATTGGCCTCCCCTGTACTGATACCCTTTCTCCTTTAGTTCCTCAAACTAAAAGGAGATGCTTTCGTAAATGTGACTATAATAAACTAAACTACATGATTTTGCAATATAATTGGACTGATTTGTACAATTGCATGGATATTGACAGTGCAATTGAACTTTTCTATAGCGTTTTAAACACTTTTTTTGACGAATGCGTTCCTGACAGTCTTCCTCCGAAGCTAAACAGGCCTCCTTGGTTTAACAATGCGCTTCAAAGACTTAAAAATCTTAAATCCAACACTTATAAAAAGTATAAAAAAACCGGTAAGCCATCTGATTTTGCGAAATTTGTTGTGGCTCGTTCAGATTTTAATGTTCTCAACAGTCATTGCTATTCCATGTATTTAAATCGATGTAAATTCGAGTTTTCAAATGATCCAAAGCAGTTTTATAACTTCGTTAATGCCAAGCGTAAGTCTTCGGCATTGCCCTCATCGGTACGTTTAAACTCAAAAGAGGCATCGTCGGATTCTGAAATTGCGGATTTATTTGCCGAGTTTTTCCAAACTACTTATAGTTCGGCTGCTTGGTCAAACCCTATCTACCCTAACCCCTTAAATAGGGCTAATTGTATTTTTACCCCTGTAATTACCGAAAGTTCTCTTTTAAAGGATTTAGCAAAAACAACGCCAACGTATTCTCCCGGTCCTGATGGACTCCCTGGGAGTGTGCTTAAGTTTTGTGCTTCAACCATTTGTAAACCGATTCTTAAACTTTTTCATTTGTCTATTTCATCATCAGTTTTTCCAACTATCTGGAAGGACTCTTTCATTATTCCACTCCACAAAAAGGGTGCGAAGGCGGATGCCCAGAATTATAGAGGCATTTCTAAATTGTCGGCAATTCCTAAAGCATTTGAATGTATTATTACTTCTCATTTGCAGCATTTATGTTCCTCGCTAATATCACCGTGTCAGCATGGTTTTGTTAAGCGAAGATCGACCACCACCAACCTTCTTGAACTGTCATCTATTGTAATAAATGGATATAAGAATAACATGCAGACTGACGTTATATATACAGATTTTAGTAAGGCCTTTGACTCTGTTAACCACTCTCTCCTTTTATTCAAATTAGATCAGCTTGGGTTTCCATGTAATCTATTAACTTGGATTTCAAGTTACTTGAATGACAGGACTCAGAGGGTTATATTTAAGAGCGCTGTTTCTAAAATGATCAACGTGACATCTGGAGTTCCTCAAGGTAGTCGTTTAGGCCCTTTGCTGTTTACTTTGTTTATTAACGATCTTCCTTCTATCGTAGCTTATTCTCGTGTACTAATGTACGCTGACGATGTTAAGCTTTGTTTATTATATAAAGATGTAGGGTCCGGTTTCAACTTACAGTCAGATATTGATTGTTTTCAATGATGGTGTGAGTACAATCTTTTAAATCTGAACTGCCTTAAATGCAACGTTATGACTTTTTATAGGGGTACTCCTACGTTTATTAGTTATTCTCTTCAAAATACACCACTCGACCGTATATATTCAATTAACGATTTAGGTGTTCTTCTCGACCCAAAACTTAAATTTGGTTGCCACATAATGGCCACTGTTTATAAAGCTATGAGTGTTTTTGGGTTTATAAAGCGTTGGTCAAAGGAATTTCATGACCCTTATACAACCAGATTAGGGAGGTGTATATCCCTTGTCCGTCCTATTTTGGAATATTGTTCTTCAGTTTGGAGTCCACAATATCAAGTGCACATCGACCGTATTGAGTCGGTGCAAAAAAAATTTCTTCTTTTTGCCCTTCGTAGTTTGAACTGGGATCAAAACGTAAGGCTACCTTCCTACCAGAGTAGATTACTATTGCTTAATTTACCTACACTTGAAAACCGTAGAATAATGCTTGGTACTATTTTTATGCAAAATCTTATAAAAGGTGATATTGACTCCGTAGAACTGGTAAACCGTTTAACTTTTAATGTTCCCGTTAGACTAACACGAAATTATTACCCTCTTAATTTGCCTCGATGTACATCAAATTTTACTCTGCATGAGCCCTTTCGTGTTCTATGTAAAAATTATAACAATCTTTATCATTTAATTTGCACTTCAACATCTATCCCCGTATTAAAAACTAAAATTTTATCTCACTTGCTTCAATCTTAGTTGTAGTATTTGTAGTATTTGTTTCATATATTTTCCTCGCGAACTCGCATTTTTGCCCTAATTGATAAAGGGTCCCGCGCGTAACAAGCACGTGCTTGGTATCGTTGGGCCACTTGTTTGTACTGCTCGTAGTGCATCAACGTCCATCATAATAAAAAAAAAAAATAAATAAATAAAGAAATCTAAATATTGCGACCGTGACAATGTGATCGTGAGTGAATATATCCAACTAAAAAAAAAAAAAACAAAAAAAAATGGTAAAATAAAACAAGTGAAAAAAAACAAACAAAAAACAATGGTAAAATAAAACAAGTGAAAAAAAAATATTAAATTCTAAGATCACGGACACGACAACCAGCAAAGATTACACAGTGAAAAATAGCCTGTGCATAAAAGACACGACAACTAACAAAGATTACACAGTGAAAATTAGCCTGAGCATAAAAGAGACGACAACAAAAAAAACAAGAGAGAACGCTATAGTCGGGTGCCCCGACTATCAGATACCCGTTACTCAGTTAAAGGGAGTGGGAGGAAGATGGAGATAGAAAACTTTGATCGGGCATAACTTTTAAACGAATGGTCCGATTTGAAAAATTTCGTCTACATTTCGATAGGTATTGATAAACACAATAAAACTGCATGTTTCTTTTCCGAAATCTTTAAAGGTGTGCGCTCCAGACCAGTTTTTATATCGTTGAATTGTGGGCGGTAGGCGATTGTGGGCGTTAGAGGGGGCGTGGCCCTTGGCTGAAAAATAAGCCTGTGCGAGGTCCTGCACCGGCGTCGCCTGAGTCCAAAGGGCCGAAAGGGAACACACAAAAAAAATTCTGAATGAAACAATAAAAAAAAAAATTATTATTAATCAACAAAAAAAATTGGCCTGTGCGAGGAGGACCTGCACCGGTACCGCCTGAGCCCAGAGGCCCCGGACAACGAAAATTCAACAAGTGTGGAAGGAATGGCTGATCCTTCTACACCAACGCTCGAAATATATGAGTGCGGAAGGCAATCCGCCTTCTTCACCTTCGTGGGCGACACCTGCTCCTATTGAGCAAGGATGCACAGAGACTGGAAGTGTATCCCAACGATAGATGAAATAGCCTGTGCAGGATGCACAGAGACTGGAAGTGTATCCCAACGATAGATGAAATAGCCTGTGCAGCCAGCACCGGTCCCGTTCGGCGCGCCAAGCCGGACCACGGAAAAGTGAACCGACAGCGCTTCCAAGAGCAGAAATGTTGCCAGGCTGATCCCGCATAACCGGATGGGAATAATGCAAGGCCAGCGTCACCTGCGGATATTGCACAGCGACGGTGCTATGGTCAGCATATTCAGCGGGCAATGCACTGCGACGGAAGCAGCCCACAATCGGCGGGCAATGCACTGCAACGCAAGCAGCGCTGCCCAACTTCATGCACGGGGCGCCGGGTCAGCAGTTTCAGAGCATAGGGCTAGCTTACATTTTAAGAATTTATGTTCTTAGTAGCTAGTCGAATTTTGGATATAAATCGTGACGGACATCGCCTCGCAAACCCAAAGTCTTCTCATTTTAATTGGCACCCAACGCGTTCGTAAGACCCTCGATCCGTCGTTCAGTTAAAAACATGAAACGCGTTCGTAGACCCTCGATACGCCGTTCAGAAAAAAAAAGCAACTTAAAACACGTTCGTAAGACCCCCGATACGTTCAGTTTAAAAACTTTTTATTTTTAATCGCAATCAGTTTTAAAAAATAAATAATAAAGAAAACAAAACCTCAAACCAACAGCAGCAGCATCAGCATTAGAAAAAAAAAAATTACATTATACGCCAACGTCGCCATACCAGGAACTGGCAAAAACAACAAGAAGAAAAACTACAACGAGCACCAGCAGCAGCCACATTTTAATTTAAAAAAATTAAAATTAAGACCATGTAAGTGTTCATTGATATTTTTTCTTGACTATTCTTACTCGAAATATAAAAAAAAGTGATCCAGAAACTTAAAAATAAAACAATAATCTTTATAGAAATCTTTATCTTAGAAAGAAATTAAATATAAAAAAACCAAAATCTTTGTTCTTTGCGGTAAAGAAAAGACTGGTTAAACGAATTCCGAAAACTGAGAAGTGCGGAAGATTTGCAGGAAAATCCAAACAGTTCAATTATGGCAATGACCAACGAGCAGTTAAAAGCCATTGTAGAAGGCACAGTTGCAAGCGCACTCGCCACACAGGAAAAAAAATTACTAGACGTTCAGAAGCGCTTAGGTGGTGTAAATATCAGCACACCAGAAGTAGAAACTTATAAAGATGCCGAAATCAGAATAAGTGTTTCGTATAGTGAGACCTTAGATATTATGAAGTCCCTGCCGGACTTTGGGGTAAAAATGAGACGTACGTTTCATGGAGAAAAGCGGCCCACACAGCATATAAAGTGTACGAAAAATACGACGGCATTTCCAAACACTACCAAGCACTAGGAATATTAAGAAATAAAATAAAAGGTTCAGCCGATATGGTTCTTTCGTCCTTCGACACACCTCTGAACTTCAAAGCCATAATAAACCGGCTAGACTTTACATACGCAGACAAACGACCGGTATACTTAATAGAACAGGAGATGTCAACGCTTCGCCAGGGAAACATGTCTCTCTTGCAATACTATGACGAAGTAGAGAAAAAGCTGACTCTGCTTATAAACAAGACAATTATGACCTACAACAATACCGTAGCAGCGACAATGAACGAAAAATATAGAGCAGATGCGCTTCGCGTATTTATTTCAGGAACAAAAAAATCGCTAAGCGATGTTCTTTTTTCGGCTAGACCATCCGATCTTTCTTCCGCTCTAGCCTTAGCACAAGAAGTAGAGGCTAATCACGAGCGATATATGTTCGCAAGTTGTTTCGCCCGTAGCACGGAGGAAAAATTCCATAGGTCCGAACAGAGACAACAGGACAGAGACAGAAATACAATAACAGACTCTAGATCTAACCTAGAGGGTAAAAACCTCCATTTTAATAAAAGACCAAGACAGCCACTCAGACAGGATCCAGTCCAGCCAATGGATGTTGATGGTTCATCTCGTTCTAGACAATCAACTAAAAATCAACAAAGTAGTCTGTTTCATAGACAAACCCAAAACAATCAGTGGCAGACCAATCAACAAAATGTTCAACTCAACACTTACAGTAGCCATGCCCCAGCACATAAAAGACCTACTAGTAGTAGCGCGAGGTACACAGGACCGAAACACCGAAGAATAAACCATTTGGCGTTGGACAATGACCAATCTAACGAAAACGATGACGAATACCCTACAACAGCCGAGGAGGAAGTAGAAGACATAGATTATGACCTCGTAGAATATGACGAAATAAATTTTTTAGGCATAACTCCTTGCTCCCGTTCATAGAAAAGTATATCGCAGGGAGAAAAATCAAACTTTTGATAGACACGGGAGCTTCCAAAAATTATATCAAACCTATGAAAGAATTAAAAAACGTTATTTTCGTAAATTAGCCATTTTCCGTAAAATCATTCCATGGGTACAACACTATAAACAAAAAATGCATCTTAAACCTATTTAACACAACTACAACATTCTTCTTATTACCAAACTTAACAACGTTTGACGGAATAATTGGACTAGACTTATTAAAAAAAACCGACGTCTTACTTGACATAAAATATAAAAAGGTAATAATTAACAACAATTCGGAATTAAATTTTTGAAATGTGCAAACGTTAATTTTACAATAGTTGAGGACATAGAAGTACCCCACGAAGTTATGAAAAAATTCCAATCAATGTTAGAAAAACCGCAAGTGTGTATTTGCAGAGCCGAATGAGGCGCTCCCTTACAACACTAATATCATTGGTACTATCCGGACAGAGAACGAAGACCCAATACATTCAAAATTGTACCCATACCCGATGGGTGTGTACGACTTTGTAAATACAGAAACACAGGTCATGTTACGAGACCGCATAATCCGACCATCTCGGTCTCCATATAACAACCCGGTTTGGGTTGTAGATAAGAAAGGGACTGATGAACACGGAAATACAAAAAAACGCCTTGTAATAGACTTTAGAAAACTTAATTTAAAGACGGTAGACGACAAATATCCTATTCCGAATGTAGTTTTATCCTGGCCAATTTAGGCAAGGCAAAGTACTTTACCACTTCGGGTTTGAAGTCTGGTTTTCCCCAGATACTACTCGCCGAAAATGACAGGGAAAAAACGGCCTTCTCAGTAGGAAATGCGAAATACGAATTTTGTAGACTTCCCTTTGGATTGAAGAATGCACCCAGCATTTTTCAGAGAGCCATCGACGATGTGCTCAGAGAACAAATAGGGAAATCATGCTATGTCTACGTCGATGACGTAATTATTTTTTCGGAAAATATGCACGAACATGTGAAACACATAGCATTGGTATTGGACAAACTATATGAGGCCAATATGAGGGTTGCGCGTGAGAAATCTAATTTTTTTTAAGAAAGCGTAGAGTATTTAGGTTTCGCAGTTTCACGAGGAGGAATATTTTTTTTTTAAAAAAAAAAAAAAAAAAAAAAAAAAAAAAAAAAAAAAAAAAAAAAAAAAAAAAAAAAAAAAAAAAAAAAAAAAAAAAAAAAAAAAAAAAAAAAAAAAAAAAAAAAAAAAAAAAAAAAAAAAAAAAAAAAAAAAAAAAAAAAAAAAAAAAAAAAAAAAAAAAAAAAAAAAAAAAAAAAAAAAAAAAAAAAAAAAAAAAAAAAAAAAAAAAAAAAAAAAAAAAAAAAAAAAAAAAAAAAAAAAAAAAAAAAAAAAAAAAAAAAAAAAAAAAAAAAAAAAAAAAAAAAAAAAAAAAAAAAAAAAAAAAAAAAAAAAAAAAAAAAAAAAAAAAAAAAAAAAAAAAAAAAAAAAAAAAAAAAAAAAAAAAAAAAAAAAAAAAAAAAAAAATAGCAATTGTATGGGCCCTAAAGAGATACCTTAGGAACTACCTATACGGAGTCAAAAAATTGAACATTTACACTGACCATCAACCACTTACTTTCGCCGTCTCTGATCGCAATCCAAACGCCAAAATTAAGCGGTGGAAAGCTTTTATTGACGAGCACAACGCCCAAATTTTTTACAAGCCAGGAAAGGAGAATTACGTCGCTGTCCCGACAGCACATCCACTCACTGAAAGAGGATGCACAGTTAGATATTGCCACAATACATAGCGAGTTGTCACTCACCTACACTATCGAAAAAACAGACAAGCCGGTCAACTGCTTTCGGAACCAAATAATAATAGAAGAAAGCGGAACTGCCTCAGTTAAAACAGTGATTATGTTCGGTGAAAAGACTCGACATCTCTTGTATTTCTTGGATAGAGAAACACTTATACAAAGAGTATGCGATGTGGTCAAGAAAGACGTAGTCAACGCAATTTTATGCGAACTTCCAGTACTGGCATTCATCCAACATAAATTAGTAGAAACATTCCCGACAACCATATTCCGTTACACGAACCGCATGGTGACTGACATCATTGACAAAAACGAACAAAAAGAAATTACGGTGTCAGAACATAATAGGGCTCATAGAGCCGCCCAGGAAAACGTGAAACAGATTATGCAAGACTTTTTTTTTCCCAAAATGACTCATATGGCGAATGAGGTCGTCGCTAATTGCAAAACCTGTCAGAAGGCAAAATATGACCGACATGCTCAAAAGCAGATTCTCGGAGAGACCCCGATTCCCTCATATACAAGAGAATTATTACATATTGACATATTTTCTACAGATAAAAATACTTTCTTACTTGTGTAGACAAGTTATCAAAATTTTCAATTGTCCAACCAATCGCTTCCATAACCATTGCACACGTACAAACCGCGATTTTACAGCTTATTAATTTCTACCGACGAACAAAAACAATATATTGCGACAATGAGCCGTCAATAAAATCCGAAACAATTAAGACCCTTCTAAGTAACCAATTTAACATACAAATCGTTAATGCACCGCCACATCATAGTACGTCAAACGGACAAGTGGAAAGATTCCACAGTACACTGGCAGAAATTGCGCGGTGCTTAAAAATCGAAAAAGGTATTAAAGACACGGTTGAATTCATACTTCTCGCGACTATGGAGTACAACAAACGCATTCATTCAGTAACGAATAAGAGACCTATCGACGTAATACACTCGTCAACCATAGAGCTTAACACAGAAATTAGGGATAAAGTTTTAAATGCACAAAATAGTCAACTAGAAAGATTAAATAAAACAAGACAGGGTAGAAACTTTCAGGTGAAAAAATCTAATAAGCGATTGGGGAATAAACTTTCAGATTTGTATTCTGAAGAAATTGTAGAAGCAGACTTGGGAACCACAGTCTTAATAAAAGGGAGGGTGGTCCATAAGGATAATTTGAGGTAAACTAAATAAATCTTATTTTTTCTTTTTTCTCTAACACACTAGGTTTTGAACAATATTATTTCTCGCTTAACTTAACCCTGTTCTCGGATATAGTAACGGAAACAGAGGAAATGAGAAATCATTTTCCCCAGTCTCATATGAGACAAATATTAGATTCAGACTTAAGACACATTAGGACTCTTATAGGTACAGTAAACATTCACCATAGACATGCAAGAAGCATCAATATATTAGGTAACGCTTTAAAAATTGTAGACGGTTCTCCGGATTTTGATGACTTAGAGATCGTAAAATTTACACAGAAAAAGCTTATTAAAATCAGAAAACAGACAAATAAATATAAACACAAAGACACAAGACTAACAAAGGGAATTTTGGTAAAAAACGCAAAAACAAAACAAATAAATACAGAAAATGTATATGAAAATGTACTATCAAGAAACAGAATAATTATTTCTGAGCTCGAAGCTTTGATGCTGTCAGTTACACTTGCGAAAATTGGAATAATAAACCCCGCGATTTTAACTCAAACGATTTACAAAACTTAGCCAATTAACATTCCACAAATATTACTGTTACTGACCTAATAGAAGTCGCTCAAATTAAGGTTTTATTAGATAATAACTTTTTACACTTTATATTAAAATATCCTAAGCCATAACATGTAAACAAATTATCTTGCACCCTGTTGAACACAACGGCACTATTCTTAATTTTTCCGATGGCGATATCATAGCTGACTGCGGTAACAAAGTCATGCCGATTGGAAAGTGCACCTCTGCCCTCACAACAACATTCTGCAGAGAATTGCCCTACACAACGTGCGCACAACAACGACACTCAGGGGCAACGCACACTGTTCGACTCGCACGAGCCACCTCGAGCCGCTAACAATCATCGATGACGGCGTTATTATTCTCAACGACGGAACAGCTACGATCAACGGACAACTTGTAACCGGAACATTTCTCGTTACATTCGACGAAGAAGCTAAAGTAAACAATACCATATATCGCAACCTAAAGAGCTACGTAAATAAATACCCAGCGCCAGCTGCATCAACGCTCATTAACATTACGGGTCATCAAGAATTATTGAGCTTACCATACCTGCAAAAATTAAATATGGAAAACTTGCGAAACATTGGTGAAATGGAAAAGGGACTGGTAAAACGGCCTATAGTATTTGGACTGGCCGCAATCGCTTTTTTGGCCATCTGCTTTACTATCTCCAAGCTCTATTAGAGACGACAGCGGGTCCGTCGCCAGCATGATCTTCAAGTAATTATCGACGGTTTCAAAAAGTCCGAGGACGTCCTTCATCTAAGCAAGGGAGGAGTTAACACGGTCACCCAGCAACAGAAAAGTTGCCAGGCTGATCCCGTATAACCGGATGGGAATAATGCAAGGCCAGCGTCACCTGCGGATATTGCAAAGCGACGGTGCTATGGTCAGCATATTCAGCGGGCAATGCACTGCAACGCCAGCAGCGGCTGCCCAACTCCATGCACGAGGCGCCGGGTCAGCAGTTTCAGAGCATAGGGCTAGCTTAAATTTTAAGACTTTATGTACTTAGTAGTTAGTCGAATTTTGGAAATAAATCGTGACGGACATCGCCTCGCGAACCCAAAGTCTTCTCATTTTAATTTATATATGTATTTATAATTCGAAATATGTATATAATTAAAAGTTTGAACCATAAGTTTAAAATATTTGTTTATTTATTTATTTATACTCTGGTTCTGAGGCCATTTAAATGGCCTCCGACCAATAAGTTTAAGAAAAAAAAAAAAAAAAAAACTTTATTTAATTAAATTATAAACCAGTTACAAATTTTATTTTATTGTGGAAGAACACTGACTGTCTTTTGACAAGTCTCAAATTGAACTCGCTTCTTAACTTAAACTTATTTTACGATCATACCTCGGTTTTGAGCTTTAGAGCTTTCTATGAGTGGAGTTAATTTTAATTGAGTGAGTTTTCTGATTGCCCTTTGGATTGTTGATTGATAATGCACCGGCGACTCAATTTGATTCTACATATTTGAGGATTCATTCGCATGGTAATTTTCCATTGAGCGTCCGAAAGTGTGGGAACGAACTGATGATGTAACTTGATTCGTTCTGGATGTTTAGTCTAAAGCTTGGGTGCATTTGCAATTGGATATTGACTGGTTGGCTGAGGTTATCTGAAGGGTAGATTCTGGGATGGTGTATGTGTGTGTGGGCGTATGGACATGTGCATAGAGTTATGTGGAACTACCCTGCAGTTCCATTCATCACCTTTTTAGCAGTGAATCACTGCCAAAAATTAAACACTAAGCGCTTAATCACTAGTGAATTTGTATGACAAATAGCGATGATTTTAACATGGGCATGTCCTAGAGACTCATCACTGCCAGAAACTGGCGCTGATTTAGCACCTGTTCATCACATTTTTCATCGCCAAATTCATAACCAAATTCATCACCTTTTCAGCGCTTTTTCAGCGCCTAATTATCACTTAAATCCATCTCCCATTTTTATTGAAAATATGTTGAATTCCATTTGTTTTATCAATGGGTTTATTATTTCATTAAATTGATACATTTTTACAAACTACGGTGACTTGTAGGGTTCTTGGGCAGGTTCTCAGCTTCCGGAGTCTTGGTGAGCTGGAGATTATTCACGCATTTTCACACTCTCTTCGGACTCTCTGTAGGCTCCACCTGACCAATTGGATCTGAATTTGGAAAATATTTGTTTTTATATTATATAACGAGGCAAGAATGATAAAAACTTACTTAGCAGTACAAGAATAACATTCTTCTGGGCTGTAGGACAAAATAATTTCATCTGAAAAGATATTTTATAAGAACTGTGTACCATCAGCTTGACCTAAAAATATTAAAAATAAAGGATAATATAAAAATTAAAAGCTACTGTAATTAAGATAAGACAATACACTTGACAATTACTTACCTAAAAATGTATTCTTAATTAAAGAACTTTTGTTTAAACTCTAAAATAACTAATCACAGCAATGCTACTCTTTTAAAAGTTAAAACGCAGTTGAAAACCGCGGAAAAACGGCGCCTGCCCTCGATAAATAGAAAAAGAATACTGAGCTTGTTGTTGTCTTCCCTTTGCCACGATCGCGCTTGCCCAGCTTGCAGAGCGAGACAGGCGAAGTTCGACATTTTGTCTCGTTTTCTAGGAAAGAGAAATCTGGGAGAGCGTGATTGAGAGAAAGGTTGGTGAGAGAGTTGATTCTGCATTTCAGCGCTTGGGCTAAATTCGGGAACTGCAGGGTATGGATATGTCACTATATATGTATGGATGTATGTATCAGAATTATAATCCTTAGTGCATGCAAGTTTTATTTATTTCTTGGTTAGAATGCTCGCTATCTACCGAATTTTTCACACGAATGCAAAAAGTTGAAAGATGGGCCAAAACAGGATAAGCCTGGATCTGCTGAACAACTTTTGGCTTACACGCTTCTTCGGCAACCATATGCTGATAGCGCTTGTTCAGGACCGACTCACACTCGCTCAAAGAGGAAGCGAGGTATAATCTAACTGTTCTTCCCATTTTCTCTAAGTTCCTGCATCGACTTTGCCCACTACTAGATGGATAAGGATGGCATTCGTAATACGTTTGTCATCCCCAATGGACAAAGAGAATCGTACAGCGCTGTGACTGTGTCGATCAGGTTTCTCAATGCTGTAGCTGATGGCTGGGAAATCTTTGGCAGATTAAACAGTGTCGATATATTGTCAAAGAAAATTAAACAATCAATATCGTACACCCGCCTTAGGCTAGCCAGGGCTTTTGGATACTTATCCGCGGTAACTTGGAATGCCTGACAGTATTAGATATCGTATCGTATCGACCATTGGAATTGTTAAAGTTCTGTTGGCGCAGTGGAGAACGCCCACTATTATAATTGTTGTAATTTTGTTGTCGCTTTATAAAGCGACCATTATTGTCATTGTTGGTGTTGTTGGCGTTGTTGCCATTATTATAGTTTTCTTGTTGTGGTATGTAGCGGCTATTGTCGTCATAATTGGCTGATCCATTCGCGTATGGGTGATTCCTTTATATCGAGCCGTCGCGTCGTCGGTTTTCTTGGTGTTTATTCAAGTTTCGAGAGAAGGTTAATTCGATAGTCTCTGGCCTTTGGTCCCTAATGACTGACCCAAGTGGGTCCTTCAGTCCAACTAAGAATGTATTCAGGCAGAATCTGTCATATTGGTCACGTTTGGCCGTGAGGGAGTGTCCACTAGGGTCTGCTTCTTATTTTCGTGGCCGTGTAATAAAGCTTTCCCATACTGAGTCCGTCCGGGAGATTGTGTAGCATTTCTTCCGTTTTCTTGCTAGAGTATAGTCGCTTGAGGTTTGCTTTGATGTCATCCCAACTGAGGAATAAATCGCAAACACTCAGCGCTTCGTCTGCCCTGCCTATAAATTTGTCACGGATAGTTTCAAGTAAGTACTGTCCGCATGTTGCTTGGTCCACTGATCCGGCTAACGAAAGTAGTTGTTCTACTCTACCTACAAATCTATCAAGATTGTCAGGCGGGCCTGCGTATGTGGGTAGGTGATGTACAAGGGCAAGTAGTTGTTGAAGATTCCGGTCCCGGAATCCACAGTGTTGGTGGGATTTTTGTCTTGGGGTTGAACTAACTGGCTTGTGTTTGTAGTAGTTGCAGAGTTACTAACGGTGGGACCGCTTGGCCCTGCTGAGTCCGCTCTTTCCTTTGCTTCCCTGTGCTAGTGTTTTTTCTCGGATGTTATCGGCTTCAGCTGTAATGTATGTGATTTAATAAATATTCAATATATTTTAGAGGTTAGTGACAACAATAGGTTATGTTGGTTGCGGATTAATTTTATCGATTTTTTTTAGGATGTAGTTTTTTTTTTGTAGTGCGTAGTGTGCAAAAAGGATTCAGCAGTGTAAGCTAACGAGACTTCAAGTCTCGCTCCGCCACTCTGGCGAGTCATCACCTCCCGCCGGCAACCAATGCACAGTGACATAGCAAGAATTTCAAAAGTATGCGTAACACAAACACATGCATGTTTACTTTATATTTTCCGGAGGGAACTGTATCACTGTGTATGACCTTTATTGTTTTTTTTTTAGGTTTGTATTATATTTGTGCAGGTTTAATAAATTTTTTTTTATAGTATGTATTTTTTGATAATACTTTTGCTTTCATGTAAATTGATAAATGGAAACGGTCCCGGTGCCTTAACAGCGATTGTTGTACACATATACGGTCGTTAATTACTCAACTTACATTTATCCTTGCAAACTACAGTGTGCAGAGCGCACAAAACACCATGATTTTGTCGGCGATTAATATACACTTTGGTGCGTCGGTGATACTTGGGAAAACTTCGTTATTAAAATTTGCTTCTCGCGCAGCTAGTTTTGGTCACAAGGAAGTCCAATGTTCGACTGATTTATTTTCACACTCGACGACAGGCTGTCGCCGTGACATCTCAATTCCTCTCAAAGTTACAAAACGCACTCGACGACAATGACACCATCCCTGTGGCCGATGAGTGGGGCATGTTAACTAGCGCACGTAGTGTAGGGAAGCACACGCCAAGCTCAAACACCAAAAAACGAACAAGCGGCAACGCTTGCACCGTTCCAGCGATCGAAAGCGAAAATGACGAAAGAGAACTCGAAAGAACAGGCTGCGCTGTCTGTGTGTGTTTATGTATGTACGGCTGGAGAATGATGCACTGACCGATAACTAAGGGCAAAAAATATATAAACCTGACGCTTAAAGGCGCGGAAAATGGCGAAAAGCGAGGGAAATTTGAGAAAAATGCGCGGCAGAAAATTTGCCGAGGATTTAATTCTGGAATTAAAACTTGTCACAATTCTCAACTTTAACCCTTTTAATTTTTTGCAAAGCTATAATTGGTGTTTACTACTACGAGAAATGGGGGAATTTTGTTTTTTAAACAACCAGGATGCCGACAAATATTTATTTGATTTTGGTACAAAGCGATTCACTTATGTATATAGTGACATATCCATAGTTCCACATAACTCTATGCACATGTCCATACGCCCACACACACATACACCATCCCAGAATCTACCCTTTAGATAACCTCAGCCAACCAGTCAATATCCAATTGCAAATGCACCCAAACTTTAGACTAAACATCCAGAACGAATCAAGTTACATCATCAGTTCGTTCCCACACTTTTGGACGCTCAATGGAAAATTACCATGCGAATGAATCCTCAAATATCTAGACTAAACAATCGGATTGAGACGCCGGTGCATTATCAATCAACAATCCAAAGGGCAATCAGAAAACTCACTCAATTAAAACTAACTCCACTCATAGAAAGCTCTAAAGCTCAAAACCGAGGTATGATCGTAAAATAAGTTTAAGTTAAGAAGCGAGTTCAGTTTGAGACTTGTCAAAAGACAGTCAGTGTTCTTCCACAATAAAATAAAATTTGTAACCAGTTTATAATTTAATTAAATAAAGTTTTTTTTTTATTTTAAACTTATGGTTCAAACTTTTAATTGGCGCAGCCGGTAGGATCTTGAAGTCCTTTTTAAAAAGTCATCGGTACTGATCAACTAAAGGATACGACTAGTATATCCTGATCAGCGTAAAATCCGTGAATATACAAAACGACAAATATCGATATCCGCCAAAGAATCTATGTGTAATTTACGCACACAGAAAATCAAATAAAAATCAAATTCGGTCAATACGCGCTTAAAATTTTAAAAAAAGTGTCAATATTGAAAACAAAAATTAAACATGGCAAATCCACCAGTACTACCGCAGTTGTCTGAGATTCATCTGAATCAACTTATCGGACAAATCAAGGAGCTACCTTATTTCGACGGAAATCCATCGCAACTTTACCCTACTCAAGATGTTCGCCAAATCCATATTATCTATGGAGCTATCGAGAGGACCATTGTCGATTCCGCTCAAGCAGTCATCGAGGAGGAAAGGTCCAATACATGGGGAACAGTAAAAGTGGCCCTAATTAAAGCTTTCAAGGATCACAAGCCATACGAGGACATCATACAACATGTTCGTGACACCCCATACCAAGGAAGCATCAGTAAGTTCGTAAACGAACTAAAAAACAAATCTTCAATCGTACACAATAAGTTAGAGTTAGAATCAGATCCAACAGACAGGCTTATTTATACAAGCTCTTTAAACAAAACAATTAGGGATTGTATCGAAAGGAAACTTCCCGATAGATTGTATAATTCCTTGTCAAAGAACTTGTCGAACTTAAAGAAAGCAGCTATGGTTCTAGGACATTGGGATGCAGATTCTTTTGACAATTATAAACCTAGGCGAAGGAATTCGGAAAATACACATCAAAACTATTATTATCAGAGAAACAATTCCTATTCTTATAGCTATCCAAGAAACAACAATAATAATTATCCAAGAAATAATAATAATTCAAACAATTCAACAAATCCTCAAAGTTCACCAAACAGAAATCAAACTTCCACTCAAAATCAGGGAAATTATCATGAGTTTAGGAGGAACTTAGATCAAGGTAGGGCCCAAAATCCCTTAAATTTCCAATGCATCAACTTCAAATAACTCCCCAAATACACCTGTTAAAAGTCAAAGAGAAAGTGACAGTGCGCAGAATAGAATGGACGTAAATTTTCAGCAAACTGCCTCGGATACAGAAAGTGTTGCCCCTATCCATGCAAAATCTGCCCAGTTGAACAAAAGTTTTATTTAGATAAATTTTCTGAAAATTATGATATTTGGATTGGTAGAGACTATTTGAAAGAAAGTAAAGCGAAAATAAACTATGAAGAAGAAACAGTGACGTAAGGAGATATACTACTTTACATAAAATATGGTGAAAACGATATGGTAAAGGACAAGACCGCAGTAAAATGCCTTAGTCCATCGCCAGTTGAAAAAAAGATTGAAGAGGATAAGACCGCATTAGAATGCCTTAATCCGCCCTTGTCAAAGGACCAATCATTTAATTTTGCCATTAATAATGAATTAAAAGAATGTAATGAGTACAGATTAGAACATTTAAATGAAGAAGAAAAGGAAAATTTAAAGAATGTTTTTTTTGAATATAATGACATTCAGTACAAAGAAGGTGAAAATTTGACTTTTACAAGTACTATTAAACATTCAATACAAACAAAACATGAATACCCAGTATATAGGATATACAAATATCCTCAACCCTTTGATGAAGAAGTTAATAAACAAGTTAATGAAATGATTGAACAGGGAATAATTCGTAAATCAAAATCTCTCTATTGTTCACCTATTTGGATAGTGTCAAAAAAGAGCGATGCATCAGGCAAGATGAAGTTTAGATTAGTAGTTGATTACAGAAATTTAAATGAGATCACTATTAATGACAAATTCCCAATACCAAGAATGGATGAAATATTGGATAAATTGGGAAGATGCCAATATTTCACTACCATCGATCTAGCCAAGGGATTCCATCAAATTCAAATGGAACAAGAATCAATAGCTAAAAAAGCATTCTCAACAAAACACGGTCATTACGAATACACACGCATGCCATTTGGTCTAAAAAATGCCCTCGCTACTCTTCAAAGATGTTGAACTAATTATTAAAAGATTTAATCTATACAGATTTTTTGATATATCTAGATGATATTATAATTTTTTCCACTTCATTGGAAGAACACATTTTATCATTGAAAAAGGTATTTCAAAAACAACGTGACGCAAATTTAAAACTACAACTAGACAAATGTGAATCCATGAAAAAGGAAACAGAGTTCTTAGGCCACATAGTTACTACTACAGGTATTAAACCAAATCCAAAGAAGATAAGTGCCATTATAAATTTTCCAATACCAAAAACTCCAAAAGAATTTATATCATTTCTAGGACTGTGTGGATTTTATCGAAAATTCATACCCGACTTTGCACATATTGTAAAACCAATAACAATTAAATTAAAGAAAGGAGACACAATTAATATTAGAGACAAACCTTACATAAAAGCATTTGAAAAAATTAAAGTTTTAATTACCCAATTTTAATTTATCCGGACTTCAGTAAAACATTTTCTTTGACAACGGACGCAAGTAACATGGCTATAGGAGCCGTACTGTCACAAAATCATAAACCAATCTGTTATGCTAGCAGAACTTTTAACGAACATGAAATAAATTATGGTACCATTGAAAAAGAACTTTTAGCAATTGTATGGGCTACCAAATATTTTAGATCATATTTATTCGGTAGGTTTGGCTTTAGTTTGGCTAAATAACATAAAAGAACCAAATATGAAACTACAACGATGAAAAATAAAATTAAACGAATATGATTTTCAGATTAAATATTTGCCAGGAAAAGAAAATTATGTAGCTGACGCATTATCCAGGACCAAAATAGAAGAAAATATGTTTACGGATAATATTGAAGAAAACATACCAGAGGAAACAGCTAGTAGTGCAAACGCAACAGCCCACAGTGCTCAAGAAGATAACAAAAACTATATTTCCATAACTGAGAGACCATTTAATTATTTTTCCCGACAAATCGAATTAATTAAAGGAGATGAAGACAAAACCGAAGTAACACATTATTTTCACAAATTAAAAAATCAAATTATTTATAAAGAAATGACAGAAATCTTTTCAAAAGAATTAATTAAAGAATACTTATGTACTAAAAAGAGCGAAATATATTTCCAAAACGATTCCGATTTTCTTATATTTCAAAAAGCTTATGTGGAAATTATAAATGCAGACCACTTAACGATATTAGTAAGATGTACGATAAGACTTGAAGACATACTGACATATGCGGACTTTAAGGAACAAATATTACAACGACATAAAAGACTCCGACATCCAGGAATCGAAAAGACTACTAAATGGTTTAGAAAAAAATATTATTTCCCCGATTATCAAAAATTAATTCAGAATATTCTGAATGAATGTGAAACTTGCAACATTGCTAAAACGGAACATAGAAATACCAATTGACCTTAGAACTTACTCCAGAAATTCAAAATATAGTAGAGAAATTTGTCATGGATTTTGATATAGTGGGAAATCAACAATTTTTATCATGTATCGACGTATATTTAAAATTTGCTACTCTAGTGAAAGTCACAAGTAGGGATTGGTTAGAAGCTAAAAGAGCCATTATGAAAGTATTTAACGAAATGGGAAAACCACAAGAAAGTAAAGCAGATAAAGATTCAGCATTTATGTGTGTAGCTTTACATAATTGGTTGAACTCAGAAGGAGTCCAAATCCAAGTAACAACAAGTAAAAACGGAATATCAGACGTAGAAAGATTTCATAAAACGGTTAATGAAAAGTTGAGAATTATAGGAAGTGAATCAGACATTGAAAACAGGTATATTAAATTTGAATTAATTCTGTACATTTATAATCATAAAACAAAACATAATGCTACAAATCAAATACCAGCTGACATATTTATGTATGCAGGTACTCCTGATTATGACACACAAGAAAAGAAAATTAATAAAATCGAAAAATTAAATGAACAACGTCATGACTATGAAATAGATACAAAATATAGACAAGGACCTTTAGTAAAATCTAAAACTACAAATCCATTTAAAAAAACAGGAACCTTGAATAAAATAGATGAAAAACATTTTGAAGAAACGAATAGGGGAAGAACAAATTTACATTATAAGTCAAAATTCAAAAAGGAGAAGAAAATTAATAAAAGCAAATATGATAATTCTAGGCAAACAGAGAAAAATGAACGGACTCAACAACAACTCAATGAAAACAATAATTTTCTCCATAATATTAGCAACTGTAATTCAACTAACAATTGGACAGAGCATTGAAATTGTTAATCGATCGGCTTAGGTGCCTGGCATACAGTACATAAACTGTCTGCCTAAGGTCGTCGCAACTAGAACTTGAACCAGTTGGACTAGGGTTTGCATATGATGATCTGTAGACTAGAGCGACAGCCTCTGTTAAATGCAGAATGAGTACAACTTGATTGTGAGAGTCAGAATTGATACTGATTTTATTGAATAAACTTAACGGTATTTATAGGTAAAAAGTGCATAGGTTAACAGAATAGGTATAAAGCAAAATGTTGGTTATTATGTATTATTGGCAACTCCGCTAACGGGAGCAAAACCCAGTTACAATTCAGCAGAATAAGCATGTGCCAATAAGTGGGTCATTGATAATGTTGCTGACGGCTTGACCCGATATACGATACTTCAGTGCGCTGACTTATAATTGTTGCTGCGACTGAACATTCTCCCGGACGTTGAACAAGTGTTCAAACATCGCTAATGTTGAACGCAAATCTGCGTGGGGTAGGTTCAGGTGACGTCTGCTCGCCGTTCTCTTGGTCGCTGCAGGTCCGTTGTCGTAGCATCCAGTTGACGAATCGCATTCGTAGACTATATGCCATGATCAATATTATTGATAGAGCTAACGCAGCTACTTGATGATGCTGCACACTGGTAATTCGAGTTGACCATGCTGTATCCTTTAGCTTAGTCAGCCGCTGTTGTAGACGATCCAGTTCGTCTGATTCAGATGGTTGGGTTGCAGGCTCTCGAGCTGACTCTGATGTACCTTCCACCACGGGCGTTGTTATATTTCCAAAAAATGTACGCTAAATGAGATTTGGTGGTCATCGTGCTGAATGTACTAACACTAATGTTGGCGTTTCGTGCGGTGCAGCCTGGGGAAAGAGACAGTAAACCCGACCCATCAAGGTGAATGGTGGATGGTATTCCCTTGCATACAGCTTGAAGTTCTATTTGGTTGTAGGTCGCACACATCCATCTGTTTCGTTGACGCGTTCTTAATCAAATCAAGTCTGCTTTCGACTTAATAATCTCACAGAGTGTTTAAGATTTGTTGTTAAATAGCTGAAATTCACACCGATTGTCAGCGTTGAATGCGGCTTGATGGTTAAAGCAAATGTGTTCGTTTTTGGATAGTACTATACATTGCTCGAACTCATCCTCAGTAAGACCAATGAATTGATATCTGTGGGAGTTTACAGCTATGAAAGGTGTCTTAATGTCGAATCGATTCCAGCCTCCTGATTTCCACGTCGGGATGGAAATGATGCTGAAGACTTCCTGCTGTGCTGTTAATACCAGAGGCACTGTCATTTTGAATATAACATGATCTGTAGTTTTGGTTCCCTCAGCGCGCATGATTTAATAGAGTTCCATTACGTTGTCCGACGAAACCGGCAACATTTGATCCGGAAGTAGATGATCCCGAATTTTGTCTAACTGGTCTCTTAGCTGTTCAGGCGTTATCAGCATGGGGCTGATGGTTTGGTGACGAACGTCGGTAAGAACGCTGGCAATTTCCGCTTGCATCCGCTGCATTCCAGATGCCAGCAGGGTTAGCTGGACAGTTAAGATTTCAAATGCTTGCTGTAAGTGATCGCCTTGATATCTGCCTCGCTCCTTGTTGAGGGTTGCTAGTTGATGTTCCAAATTTCTGATGCGGTTATCAGTGGATGACTCACTTTTCCTGACTACGTTTATAGTAGAATCTAAGATCGACGTTTGGTTTTTAAGTAGCATCATCAACACGTCTTCTCTGGATTTCACCTCATTTATGACCTTGGCCATGTCGTCTGCGTACCTGGCGTCAAGTACGCCAAAAAGTGAGTTAGCCACGTTACCTACTATATCAAGTGGTGATCTTCTCTGTCGGGAATGGTTGATCAGATAACTTCCTTCTTGTAACTCGCCGTATACATGTTGGAAATGCTCAAATATAGAATTGCATGCGTTTTCGTTATGCAGCTCAGAGCAATTGTGCCTGAGTTCCTTAATCCCTGTGGACAATATGTTCATATCGCTCCAATATGGTTTCAAATCATTATACGCAATGATGGTCCATTCCGAAATTGCCGTTCTTGCCGTGCCGAGTCGTTCATAGAATACTCCGGGCTGATTGGCGACCTGAGTAACATTTGTTGGCTGCCCTATTGCGAGCGGAAGAATAAGTAACATTGCTAGTAGCGTAGGTAGAACTGGAATTTGTACTTTCTTCCGTACTGGGACCTCTTCTGCAACCATTGCTCCTTCGACAGAACTGGTAGGCCGCTTTGCCGATACTTCTTTTTTGAGAAGCGGCGCAAGACGCGTGATTGGTCGCTGAAATACGCCAGACGCAGTTTTTACGTCTACTACACGTATGTAATTATCTTTGCCAGGATATGTCTTGACTATTTTTCCCATCGGCCAACTCATCACCGGCAGGTTATCTTCCTTTATTAGTACAAGTAGGCCTTCCTTGACATTCTGCGCCATGGTCTTTCATTTGTTGCGAATTTGAAGTTCTTGAAGGTATTCCATGGACCACTGCTTCCAGAATGCGTGCTTAAGTCTGGACACTAATTCCCACCTTTTTACCAATGTTTTGTTGGTTGGGGTGAGATTTACGTCGGGCGGGGCCGTTAGGGGCTCACCAATCAGAAAATGGCCTGGGGTTAAAGCAGACACATCCGTAGGATCAGATGACATGGGTGTAATAGGTCGAGAATAAAGAATTACTTCCACTATTACAGTGTTTAGCTCCTCAAACGTTAATGATGCGGTGGCTGTGACTGATACTAGTAACCGTTTCGCAGATTTTATTGCAGCTTCCCACAGCCCACCGAAAGATGGAGCTCGGGGCGGTATGAACTTAAAATCCACCTGTCTCTGATTGCAATGGTGGATGATCTGGGCTTGTGCCTTATCCGTGAAGATCGCTTCTTCTAAAGCCTTTAGTTTATTGTTGGCGCCGACGAAATTGGTTGCGTTATCGCAGCGTATGGTCTGGCATCTTCGACGTCGACTCAAGAACCGTCGAAGAGCACCTAAGAATGCATCAGTTGTCAGGTCGCTTACCAACTCTAGATGTACTGCCTTCGTAGCGAAACAGCAAAAAACTGCAATATACGCCTTGTCTGGTCTTTTTCCACGGAGTTTATGGTGAATCCAAAATGGCCCGCAGTAATCAACACCAGAGTTGAAGAAAGGTCGAGCTTGTGTTACCCGGTCGACTGGCAGATTGCCCATGATTTGCTGCATTAGTTTGGGCCGTGCCTTTGTACACTTGACACAACAGTGTATAACGCTTCTCGCCATTGGCAATGGCTCTTAACGCTTGTGCACCGCAATGCATATTCTCTTCATGCATTTCTCGCAACAGCATCCTTACCATTGGATCATTGTAAGGAAGCAGGATTTGGTGCTTTGCGTTATAAGGGAGTTTAGATTCTTCTAGTCTCCCTCCGACTCTGATGAGACTATCCTTTCCGATCATGGGGGATAGGGAGCAGAGAGCGCTCTTTTTGTCCACGGCCTTGTGGGTAACAAGGTGCTTGTACTCACATGCAAAGTCAACTTTCTGAATGGTGCGCAGTATGATAGCACGAGCGTGAGTCAGCTCACCAATACGTAGGGTGGTTGTACTGGTTCTATTTCTTTTATAACAGAAACGCATCATGTACGCCACTATCCTTTGTAGTTTTCGAAAACTGTTGCTATGGTTGCAGTTATAGAGTTCTTCCCCTGTCTGATCCTGACATGTTGGAAGACTCACTTGTTTTGTTCGCCGTTCAAGATCACTT
Source organism: Drosophila pseudotakahashii (assembly GCA_035046095.1). Classification (NCBI taxonomy): domain Eukaryota; kingdom Metazoa; phylum Arthropoda; class Insecta; order Diptera; family Drosophilidae; genus Drosophila; species Drosophila pseudotakahashii. The sequence continues at coordinate 4,302 of JAWNOE010000156.1, read as the reverse complement.
GGACCGATTACTGGCATCTTGATCCATTTGTCCTTTGAACCGTGTAAAAAGAGTGGTCCATACAGCCAGAGGTTATGTTCTGATAATTTGCTGGCTGCAATTCCTCTTGATAGCACATCTGCTGGATTGTTCGCCGAGGACACGTGTCGCCATTGAGCTGGATCTGAGACAGCTTGGATTTTGGCTATACGATTCGAGACGAATGTGTGGTATGTTGTTATCCAGGACAAAACTACAGTTGAGTCAGTCTAAAAGTATCCAGATGCCCTTTCGATCGGTAGCCGCAAATCCTTTCTTACTCTGTGTGTTAGTTCAGCGCCCAACAGCGCAGCACATACTTCAAGGCGAGGCAAAGTTTCTTTCGCGGATGGAGCCACTCGTGACTTGGAGCAAAGAAGTCGTACCGAAATTTGATTGTTTTTGTAGGTAGCTCTAATGTACACTGCTGATCCGTACGCACGCTCTGATGCATCCACGAATGTGTGTACTTCTTGATTTACTGGAACCTTTCCATTATAGATATGTGCTTGCAGATCCGAGCGATAGTTCTTCCAATCATCGTCCCAACTCAGGTTCAGTGCCCAAAGCGTTTGCATAAATATTTTTTCCTTTACTACAACGGGTGCAAATAGTCCAAGTGGGTCAAATATTTGTGCTGACTCGGAACTTACCACGCGTTTGGTGATGATTGACGCTTCGCTTTTCTGGGATCGGCCCACACAGTTGATCCTTTTGTGGCATCCATACCAGACCCAACGTCTTGACACTGTAGTGTTTCAATGTTTCGTCTAGCTTGACGGTTTTGATGGTGTCTGCTTCGGGAACTTCTGTTAGAATTTGCGCATTATTTGAGCATAATTTCCGGAGTTTGAACCCGGATGGCGAGTAATATTTGATTTAATTCCCGTTGAATTTGGACTGCTTCCGGAACGCTGTTTGCTCCAGTGAGACAGTCATCTACGTAGAAATCGTGCTTTAAAACAGACGATCCAAGCGGGAATTGTCCCTTTCCCTTTCCGGACAAGTAATCCAAGCATTTTGTTGCTAAAAACGGGGCTGACGTTGTGCCGTATGTGACGGTTTTGAGCCGGTATTTTTTAAGATCATCTGATGGATTCTTTCTCCAGACGACTAGTTGATGATACTGATCGTCAGGGTGTATCCACACCTGCCGATACATTTTCTCTATGTCTGCTGTAAACACGTACTTATGAGTTCGGAAACGTAATAGAATTGCCAACAGCTCGCTTTGGACAGTGGGCCCAGCATAGAGTATGTCGTTTAATGACTTGTTGCTTGTGGTTTTGCACGACGCGTCGAATACTACCCGCAGTTTTGTTGTGCTGCTTTCCGGCTTTAGCACACAGTGGTGTGGAATGAAGAAGTGACTAGCGGGTATATCTGAATGACACACTTGTTTCATGTGTCCGAGTGCTTCATATTCATCCATGAAGTCCACGTAGCCTTTCCAGACATCAGGTGAAGTTCTTCTTTCCAGAGCTAGAAATCTTTTCGTGCCTGTACTCTGTGATACCCCAGGGCTGAAGACTGTTCAAAAAATGGGAGTTTCACAACAAATTTGCCATCCTTTGCCACTTCTAAATTTCCTACGAAGTGCATTTCGCAATGAGCCTCTATTGGTGATCGATGCCTTTCTTCGGTTTCAAGATTTTCTAGAGTCCAGAATCGTTCCAACAGTGTATCGATTTCTTCGCCTGTAGCTGCGGTGGCACAAACCGCCGCTGAATCGTGATCCGAGGAGATCTTTCCGGCAACGATCCATCCAAGTTTTGTATTCTGAAGAACTGGTCCTCCTGCCTGGAGTAACGTCTGGCTTGGCAGCAGCAATGAATAGTAGTGCTCTGCTCCGATAAGCATGTCAACCTCTTCCTGGCTTATCGAAATTGGGATTGGCTAGAGCTAAGTTGCTTGGGATTGATAGGCTTGCCGAATTCAATTGATGCGCCGGCTGATCAGCTATTATGTGTGGTAGCACAAAGGCTTCAACTTCTCGAGTGAAGGCGTTATGCATTGATTTTATTCGAACATTTGCTCTTGCTCTACTGGTTTTTCCAATGCCCTCGATACGTAGAGAAGTTCCATGAAGTTTCAGTGATAGTACTGAAGCCATTCGTTCGGAAATCAGATTTATTTGTGATCCTGAATCTAGCAGCGCTCTGAAGGTAGCAACTTGACCATTGCTAGCCTTCACTGATACTTTGACTGTGGCCAGCAAGTTATAATTCCTGTTGCTAGCCGCACCTACAGTAGGTGAATGTTGATTGGATGATGTACCTGATGTGGTTTCCAGATGCGACAAAGTATGATGTTTCTTGTCGCACTTAAAACACGGGCGACTTCGGCAATCCTTTGCCTTGTGGTCATTGTTAAAGCAGTTGACACACAGTCTTTGTATTTGTACCCAATTGACTCGTTCGGGTATTGGTTTGCTGCGGAAGTCATCGCATTTATAGAGCCAGTGATTCCTTTTGCAATATTGGCAATATGGTCCCTTTCCAGTGCTGGCTGATGAGCATGTTGGAACCTTCTGATCCTTTCTTGATTGTTGTCCCTTTTTTCCTGTTCCAAGAACTCGGATGCGCTGGTCCAGAAAGCTGAGCAGTGTGTCGAGACCCTGTAAGTCTCGGGACCCATCTAACGACTGCTCGTATAGGGCTCTGCTTGCCAGATCCAATTTTTGTTTGATGATGGCAATCAATATTGTATCCCAACTTGATACATCGATGCCCAGTCCCTTTAAAGATGCAAGAGACTCGATAGTTGTGATGTACAACTCTTTTAATGACCTTGGGTCGTCACTGACTGTGTTTTGAGTGCAGGAAGCGATTCAGAATCGTGTCTGCCACATGTCGGGGATTGTTGTAGGAATCAACTAATATACCCCATGCGCTGAGGTAATTTTCATCCTTAAGATCGATGTGTCTTATCAATCTTTCAGCATCTCCAGTTACGGTGGTTTTAAGGTACCACATTTTTCGTACCGTCGGCATGTTAGTATCATGGACCATGCATTTGAATAAATCAAAAAACTGAGTCCATTTGAGTAGATCCCCATCGAATTTGGGGATGCCGACTCTGGGCAAATGCATGTTTTCATTGCTAGAGAAATTTGTTTTTGCTCCTAAGATAACTTGAATTTCCTTTTCAAGTTTTAGGAAGGATTTCATATCATATCCTCCTTTGCTTGGATCATCATATTCTTCATGTACGGAGAAATGGATCTCTTGAGTTTGCGCCCACTTGTTACGGTCTTTCCCGTCTCTGAATACTCTAGCAGAGCGCGCTTAATCGAATCTGATATTGCCTTTTGTCGACGGCATGCTGATATTAGTTTCTGGGACACTATCATGGACTGCTGAATGCTTGCAGGGTCACCAGTTGCTCGATATTTGTCGTATGACTCACGACAGTCGTTGTAGAACTTTATGTATACCGTAGTTCTATGTTTTTGAGGAATCTTAAAATCATTCTTTGTAAATCGACTCCAAGCATCATCGAGTGCGATTAATCTGTTTTGATAATAATTCGGACTTGATTTTCTTGAGATTTCTTGAATGATATTTTCTTGCAAGTCTAACGCTTCTGTGACTGCTTGCTCTTCCATGTCGTTCATATTTGTTACCTTGTGTTAAAAACTTCTGACCCGTTGGGAGTGTTTTATTTGCTTGTATAGCTCGATACGCTCCTATTCGCAACCGAATTGGTCAAAGAAGCTTTTAACACTTATGATTGCTTTGAGTGACTTTAATGACAGCAACTGTGGTGCTGAGTTCTCGTACTTTGAGAGTGTTTTGATTCTGGTGTCAAAGTGTGGCCTGTTCACAACTTCGACAATGCGTCCGGGATTGGATGATTGAAATTTGTGTACCGCGGATCACAAACGATTTTATCAAATCGTTGACGGAGCTAGTCGCCTTGTTGACCAGTCTTCCAACTTCCGGAGTCAATTTTGCTCAGGTGTCCTTAATCTGTCGCCTTGTTGACGACTCGGGCAAAAGGACTCGTATGGAAGATATCTCCAACGTTGTGTTCTAGGGTGTGATCTCTTGGTGAGATCACGTCGGGGTCACCAAAATGTTAATCGATCGGCTTAGGTGCCTGGCATACAGTACATAAACTGTCTGCCTAAAGTCGTCGCAACTAGAACTTGAACCAGTTGGACTAGGGTTTGCATATGAGGATCTAAAGACTAGAGCGACAGCCTCTGTTGAATGCAGAATGAGTACAACTTGATTGTGAGAGTCAGAATTGATACTGATTTTATTGAATAAACTTAACGGT
>JAWNOE010000155.1:0-16641 GCA_035046095.1 Drosophila pseudotakahashii | reverse complement strand
AACCGGTAGCATCGAAACCTGAGTAGGATTGACAAGAGCTCTCCTTGAACTGCCGGCCCAATGCGTAGTATATCATTCAAGCTTTTTCCGCTTGTGCTCGTTGCGGATGCGTCAAACACCACCCTCAACTTTGTTGTTGAACTGTCGGGTTTTAGGACACAATGATGAGGTATGAAATAATGATTCCTTGATAGCTGCCGCTCGTCTATTTCTGTCATGTGGTTTAATCTTTCATAGTCATCCATGAATTGTACATACCCTTGCCGTATTGAGGCATCTCTTTGCAATATTTTTTCTAGACTGAACAATCTTCGTTGAGCCATTTGCATAGTTGAGCCTAGACTAGTTGGTTCTTCTACAAAGGGGAGTCGTACGGAAAAACGATGGTCAGGACCCATTTTCACGTTAGCCAGGAAATGCTCCTCGCAGAGTCGTTCTTGAGCTGTCATTGGTGAGGAGATTACAGGTAGTGTGTCCATTTTCCAAAATTTTTCCAATTCTGACGCATAGAGTAAGAAACTATATAGAGACACCATTTGCTCTGCCCGAACCTCTGCCCAAGCTCTGCTGATAGCCAATTCAAGGCCAAGTTCGAAGCGAACTTCTGTGCGAAGCAACAGCAATAGTGGTGAGAGTCCACACCCAAAAGCAAAACAGTGAGTTAGAGCGGTGCTGATATATAAAATCCCATAAAACTCACCATGGGCCCAAAATGCATGTTTGAATCGAACATTGTAAAAATGAGGGAAATTCCGTTTTTCGCCTGGGTGGCATCATTGGCGAATTCGCCGAAGAGAGCGGCAGAGCATATGGCGTCTCTATATAGTTTCCTACTCTATGATTCTGACGTTAGCGTTTCCTTTTGATCTATAGTAATGTTCACGGCTGCTGCAGTGCTGGCTTGTTGGATGGTTGGTCCTAAAACAATCCATCCCAAGTTGGTGTCTTGAAGCAGGGGTTTATTGCGTCCGAGTAGAATATTTTTCTTCCTTGTTAACTGTGGATATATATCAGCACCAAGTACTAGGTCTATGGAACCGGGCTCTCTGAACCTGGGATCAGCTAGGTGTATGTTCCTTGGAATATTTAGTGTCTCTGTTACCGGTTCTGATGGTTGATCGGCCATTAATTGCGGTAATATTATGACTTCGATGTCTGTTTTAAAGTTTGACGTGAGTGATGACATCTTTACCATGGCCCGAGACGTAGATTCCTGCGTCTTGCCGCCTATCCCGCCTATGGTTACTGCAGTTTTTGTGACTGGCAGAGCCAATCGATCCGCCATTCTTCGAGACATGAGGCTTATCTGAGATCCGGGATCTATTAGTGTGCGACACTGCTCCTGGAAGTTGCCTGGACCTGTGAGTTGTACCTTTGCTGTACCTAGCAGAACATATCTGGTCGTAGTCTCTTGACATGAATTTACTGCGACCTTGACTGAGGGAGGTCTTGAGATGGTTGCAGTGTCTGAAGGAATAATTGTGCCTACTGCGGTCGTCTGAGGTCCTGACACTAAGCCGTGGTTGACATTGTGTAGCATTGAATGATGACGTTGTCCGCAGTGTCGACATGTTCTGATTGACGGACAACCGCCAAACTTGTGCTGTGTTGATAAACAATTTGAACATCTTCGAAGTCGGTAGATAATGTTTCGACGTTCGTCAGGAGTCATGTTTTTGAACAAGTTGCAGTTGGTGATCGTATGCTGTGTCTGATTGCAGACCCTGCAGACGGTGTAGCTTGAGCTGGCTCCGAATGTCGGTTTAGGTTTTGCTCCAGGTTGTTCGCTTAACGTTTCCAGCATACAGGACCGTCGTTCTAAAAAGTTGAGAACGCTTGGTAGTGTGGGTACTTCTGTGGGTGCGTCGGCCGCGTCTTCCAGTGCCGCCAAGGTGTTGTGATCCAGCTTCCTTCGGATGAGGAACCCAAGGATTGGATCCCAAGTCTCTGTACTGACCTCTAGGCTTTTGAGGGTGCTTAGAGATCTTTCGACAGTATCATGCAGTGCTCGGATTTGAGTAGCCGATCCATTGATGGGCTCGTAGTCAAACATCTTTGCGAGTGCAGTGAAGATTAGTATTTTTCCATTTTGGTATCTGGTCTTTAACCGTCGCCAGATGTCTTCATATTCTCCTTGAGAGAATGCAGTATCTATTAATATATTTCGGGCTTCTCCCTTTAATGCGCTCTGTAGCAGATGGAGTTTTTGTGTCGACGGGTATGGTTGCTTGTGGACCAATTCTATGAATAGGTCATGGAATTGAGGCCATTGCAAATATTCACCGGAAAATTGGGTAATGTAACCGGAGGCTGTGACAAAGTCAACCTCAGTGGTGCTTCGGTTTCGCGTAATAGGGTCATCTCGTATTCAGCGTACAACTCCCGAAATTGGGTTATTTCTGCGATGGCGGCCCGTGTTGTACCTGGTATCATTTCGATGTCGTCGTGTGCCTTCCTCATTAATGTCCATTGCGTATCCAAATGGCGTTGCAGTGCAGGGGTGATGCTAGGTGCATCTAATGCTAAACTGAGCGATGATTCCATTTCGGTACATCTTAGTTGTAGCAACCGAATTGCCTGACTTATTGAGGCGTCCAGCTCCTTTGGTGCTGGTGGTGGTGGTTTGCCTCTTCTCGGGGTCGTCTAGGGATCTTTTGAGGGCCGCTGGTTGCTGGAATGTTATCGCCAAATATTGTTTCGTATTTTCCGACTAATTCCTTTAAGGCGTTGTATTTTGTTAAATATTCGGGTTCGGTTGACAGTGCCATTTCTCGAATCTCGGTGTCCAGGTCACAAAATTGTTGCCACAGATCTTGTAATTGTGCTAGGCGGTTGGAATAATATCCCTCGCGACGTTTTCTTTCGGAAGAGTCCTTTCCATAGTTTTTAATGAGCTGCTGGATCTGCCCTTGCAATTCCTGCTGATCGTCTAACAGTTGACTCACTTGTTCTGATCTAGCTAGGCTTGTTTCCATCATGAAGGAATTTGACATTTGATGGTTTCCCTGTTTTCCTAGTCTGGTGTAAAGGACCTGTGAAGCTTACCTGTTAGATCGGTGGCGTTGTTTTCTGGAGGACCGTTGGTGATATGCCTTGGCTGGAGGACTTGTCAGGTGCCTTATCTGGAGGACCTTAGTGTTGTGCCTTCTCTGGAGGACTTTTAATGAGGTGCCTGAACTGGAGGACCTTTAGTAATGTGCCTGAACTGGAGGACTTTTATTGAGGTGCCTGAACTGGAGGACCTTTAGTAATGTGCCTAATCTGGAGGACTTTTAGTGAAGCGTGGTTCAAAAGAATCAGTGAATGATTCCTTGTAAATGTGATCCTTGGAAATGCAAGGATCACGTCGGGGTCACCAATGTTTGATCGCACCGTGAACTGATTTATTTGCCGACTTTTTCCAAACCACTTACAGCTTTTCTTCATGGTCAAAATCAATTTTATTTTTATTTTATTTTATTTTTTAAATTAGCAAATATCTGCCAATATAAACCTAACTCCTACCTCCGCCCGAGTAAAGGAGATTTTTTTAATGATATGCTCCGACTCACATCAAGTGGGCAGAGGCAAGGATAGGTGATTAAAAATATTTCTTACATTAAAGTCCACGGAACATTCAACAAACAACAAAAAATACAATTCATTATATTGAGTACACAAAACTCGAAAAGGATCGTGCGCTTCGAAATTCGATTTGCAAATTTCAAGAGAAATAGGCCGAAAGTAGCGGGATGCTCTTACGGGGATCGAAAACCGTATTTGGCCAAGTAAGAAGCTAGAATTTATAAGTCCAGTGATCAACTTGTGGAGGAACATCACTCCGTGGCAGGTCCGACGATCCATTAGCGAGGGCAGGTTCAGAAGACGCAGTCTATCGACGTAGGATGGCAGGTGACGTTGTGGATCCCAGTTTAACCCACGTAAAGCAAACAAAAGGAACTGTTTCTGTACCGATTCGATGAGGTCCTGATATTTAGCATACTGAGGTGACCATACGCACGAGCAGTATTCAAGAATAGGTCGCACAAGAGAAATGTAAAGGTGCTTTGTGGTGTAGGGATCCTCAAATTCTTTAGACCAGCGCTTTACAAACGCAAAAACCCCTTTTGCTTTACTAACAATGATGCCGATGTGATTGGTAAAGTTTAGGTTGTGGCTAAATAAAACTCCAAGATCTGTTACGGAATTAATGCGTTCAAGATCGTTCATCCCGATGGAATAATTAAAGAGGAAAAGCCTCTTCCGATAAAAAGACATGAAGCTACATTTAGAATTATTTAAGAACAGCAGGTTCTGGAGGCACCATGATTGCAGATTGCACAAGTCCGCTTGCAGGAGTACGTGAGAATCAACGTTTGTTAAGGGCATGCAAAGTTTTACGTCATCGGCGTACATCATCACGTGGGAAGAGAGAATTACTTGAGGCAAGTCATTTATAAAGATTCCAAACAGAAGTGGTCCAAGGTGACTCCCTTGAGGAACACCAGAAGTCACATGGACAAGGTTTGAGATAGAATTTTTAAATAATACTCTCTGCGTCCGGTTTAATAAGTATGAAGAAATCCACTTCGTCAACGAGATCGGGAATCCCAGAAGCGTAAGTTTTTTTAACAGTAACTGATGGTTCACCGAATCGAAAGCCTTACTGAAATCTGTAAAAATTACATCAGTTTGGGTGTTAGTTTTAAACGCATTCCTAATAACTGTAGTAAACTCTAGAAGGTTGGTTGACGTTGATCTCCGTTTCATAAAGCCGTGCTGTGTTGGGGACATTATTGAACTACACTGGTGCTGAAGCTGAGCAGTAATTAATTGTTCGAAAAATTTGGGAATCGCACTAAGTTTTGCAATCCCTCGGTAGTTATTAATGTTCGATTTACTTCCCTTTTTATGAAGCGGAATTATAAAAGATTCCTTCCAAACTTCTGGAAAAAAGGAGTGCTGCAGGGATAACTGAAATAGTTTTGACAGTGGCCCACACAATGCGCTAGCACAATATTTTAAAACGCAGCTTGGTACAAGATCGGGACCAGAAGAGAAGGATGACTTGATTCTTTGCAGATTTTGAAAAACATCATCTACGCTTATTATAGGCATAAACATACCATTAGAGTGCGGAAGTGAAAAGGGATACGCTGAGGTATTATCGTAGCTTGTGGATGAATACGTGGACTGGAAAAAATTTGCAAATAAATTGGCAATATCGGCATCATTAAAAGCAGAAACGGAATCCAGATGAAGGCAGCATGGAAATTGTTGAGAGCTTGCGTTTGGAGTTAACAAATGCATAGAACTGTTTGGGGTTATCATGAAACTCAGTTCTGCAACGATCAAGGTAATTTTTGTAGCATTGGGAATTGTGAGTTATGAATTCAGATCGCGCAGTAAGGTATCTCGAATAGTCTACTTGCATCCCTGTCCTCTTAAATTTCTTAAAAAGTCTGGACTTGCAGTTTTTTAAGTAAGAGAGTCTACGAGAAAACCAAGGAGGCTTATAAGAAACATCAGGTGAGGGGAATGAAGGCACATACATATCGAAAACCGTGCCGAGAATGCCGTAGAACTGTTTAACAATGTTAAGAGGTTCTACGTTTAAGTCCATAAAAGACCAATCTACTTCGGATAAATAAAGATTCATATAAGTAAAGTTGGCCTTTCGAAAGCAGCGAAAAGATGCTGGTTCGATTTCAGGACCAGGTAATAGAGGAGCCGAGGCTTCCAGAATGACCTCAAGTGTAGGGTGATAATTGTCTTCAGGACTAACGAGCGGGTCAATTCTAGAAACGTAGGCATTGGCGAACTCAGACGCAAAAATAAGGTCCAAGATTTTATTCGAGGAGTTCTGAATAGAGTTCAATTGTCCTAATGAGAGGTCGATAAGGCCGTGTACCAACTCGTGAGGTAAAGAGGGATCAAGAACATTTGAGTCAGGTGATGACATCCAGGATATGGAAGGTAGGTTAAAGTCGCCCATAACAATAAGATGGTCGTTATTGCCGAGGGTGGAGTGAATACTCTGAATATAAGCAACGTGCTGCAGATATACATTAATATCGGACCGAGGTGGAATATACGAGCATGAGACGTAAACAAAATAGTCATGAACGTTAATACGACCAGCAACAGATTCTAAAGTGCTTTCGGAGTCGATTATCGGAATTAATTCTGAAACCAGATCGGACTTGACGGCAATAAGAACACCGCCGCCCAGACGCACTGTACGATCCCGTCTATAGATGACATAGTTGCCCGCAAATATTTCGCAGTCAGACACAGAGGAATTAAGCCAATCTACCCTAATCCCTTAAATAGGGCAAATTGTATTTTTTCCCCTATAATTACCGAAAGTTCTCTCTTAAGAGATTTAAAAACAACAACGCCTACTTATTCTCCCGGTCCTGATGGACTTCCTGGGTGTGTGCTTAGTTTTGTGCACAAACCATTTGGAAACCTATTCTTAAACTTTTTCATTTGTCTATTTCATCATCAGTTTTTCCAACTATCTGGAAGGACTCATTTATTATTCCACTTCACAAAAAGGGTGCGAAGGCGGATGCCCAGAATTATAGAGGTATTTCTAAATTGTCGGCAATTCCAAAAGCCTTTGAACGTATTATCACTTCTCATTTGCAACATTTATGTTCCTCGCTAATATCACCGTGTCAGCATGGTTTCGTCACTTTTTGCCACTTGACCGTATTTATTTAGTAAATGATTTAGGCGTTCTTCTGGACCCGAAGCTTAAATTTGACTGCCACATAATGTTGACTGTCAACAAAGCTATGAGTGTTCTTGGGTTTATAAAGCGTTGTTAAAAAGAATTGGACGACCCTTATATAACCAAATTATTATTTACCTCCCTTGTCCGTCCTATATTGGAATATTGTTCTTCGGTGTGGAGCCCACAATACCAAGTGCACATTGACCGTATAGAGTCGGTACAAAAACAATTTCTTCTTTTTGCCCTTCGTAGTTTGAACTGGGATCAAAGCGTAAGGCTTAATTTACCGACACTTGCAAATCGTAGAAAAATGCTTGGTACTATTTTTATGCATAATCTTATAAGAGGTGATATTGACTCTGTAGAACTTGTAAGCCGCCTAAATTTTAATATTCCCGTTAGAATAGCACGTAATTATTATCCTCTTAATTTGCCTCGATGTACATCAAATTTTAGTCTGCACGAGCCCTTTCGCGCTCTATGTAATAATTATAACAACCTTTATCATTTAATTTGCATTTCAACTTCTATCCCGGTATTAAAAAGTAATATTTTAACTCATTTGCTTCACTCCTAATTGCTTCTTTATTCTCATTATGTGTCCCGTTTTTTTTTTTCTTTGTTTTATGTATTCTTCCTTGCGAACTCGCATTCTTCCCCAAATTGATAAAAGGGCCCGCGCGTAACAAGCACGTGCTTGGTGTCGTTGGGCCACTTGTTTGTACTGCTCGTAGTGCATCAACGACCATATATATAAGTCAGCGCACTTAAGTAGCATATATCGGGTCAAGCCGTCAGCAACATTATCAATGACCCACTTATTGGCACTTATTCTGCTTAATTGTAACTGAGTTTGCTCCCATTAGCGGATTAGCCAATAATGCATAATAACAAACACTTTGCTTTATACCTATTCTGTTAACCTTAGCACTTTTTACCTATAAATACCGTTAAGTTTATTCAATAAAATCCGTAACAATTCCGACTCTCACAATCAAGTTTTACTCATTTTGCATCCAACAGAGGCTGTCGCTCTAGTCTTCAGATCCTCATATGCAAACCATTTTCAACTGGTTCAAGTTCTAGCTGCAACGACCGTAGGCAGACAGTTTATTTACTGTATGCCAGGCATCTAAGCCGAACGAATAACAAAAATATATTAATTACAATTTCCCAAAACTTTGGGCGCCACAGCTAGTGGGCGTTAGAGGGAGCGTGGCACCTTTTTAAAACAAACTTTCGCTGCGTAGGAACTCAAAACTGCAAAATGTCAATCTTCTAGCTTTTATAGTTTTCGAGATCTCAGCGTTCATACGGACGGAGAGACGGACATACAGACATGGATAGATCGACTCGGGTAGTGATCATGATCAAGAGTACATATAATTTACTAGCTATACCCGAAGCGACTTCGTTCGCTTAAAATTAGTTTGGAGTACGGTTGTCAGGACTTTCTTATTTCAAGGAAAATTGGCTCGTATTTTTTAATATGATTACTTTAAAACTTCTGTGTAAACAACATTTTTAGAAGATCCTTAAGGATCGAGAATAAGGCTACTGGCAGAGCTAATGAGAAAAGCAATCTTCTCTAAGATCTAGTCCAGCCAGCTTCCAAGTTTGCCCCTGCTAAAAATTATAGTTATTGCAAATCAAACTTTTAAAGGGAATTGTAGCCTCTTAAACTGAAACGGCAGACCGGACGGTATTAATAGGAACCATTGCATAACTTTGGGGGACCTAAATTTCGCAATAACATTTCGGGTGCTCCAATCTTAAGAGACAAATTATGCTGCGGAATCCCTACTAGATTCAAAGAATTTAAAAATTCGACAGGGTAATGAACCGCATTGTCAACATCAGGGACAGAGTCGTCAGATTTTTAGGAGACTTCTAAACCATCAAATGAGTTTAGCAATAATTTATTGGTACCGATTGCTCTTTCATTTTTCGTTGTCAAAATGGAGCTCTCAGATGTGTTAGAAAAACAAAGAAACCTTTTTTGGCTTCTGCTTAGCACATAAAATTTCTGGAGGGGGTCATATAATTTAAATTTTTTCCAAATTGGTCGTAAAATGGGGGATAAAGAAAAACATAAAAATTTTGGGTTTAAAAATGAACTCAAAAAAATTATCAAAATGAGTAATAAAGAGAGTTTTTTTAAACCAAAATTGAAATCATATTTGTGAATTTAAACCCTACCCCTTTGCCACACAACGGTCAATCTTGTGCTTTTTTCTCTTTTTTTTAGGCAAGCTCTCTCAGAGAGTTCATTGTGCGCTTGATCGTCCCTATTTTGTACACTTGCTTCTGTCCTAACGCTCATTATCATTATATCCTTCTCACTCCCAAAAATCGAATTGTGGCAAAGAAGAGTAAGTGAATTTTTTGGTATAGCCCTCTTCTAACTTGTGATCTCATCCTTGTCGAATCAATAAAAATTAAAAACATATAATAAATTAATGTGATCCATGTGAAAGTCCCGAATTTTTGTGCTTGCTTTCAGTTACAATGTTATCAATGTAATTTTATTGAGCGCACAAATATATTTGTTTGTAAATTGGAATTTGTTTTTTCAAATTTTTAGTTATGAATGAAATGAAAACTTTTGTACAAACACGCAAAGATTGGCATCCCATACAAAAGTAGCGAAGTAACTTATTGTTCCAGGTTCCGCATATGATCGATAATTATTAGTTTTAAACTTTACAAACAACTTAGAAAGATTTAGCATTGTCTGAAAGAAAGGTAATCATTTTATTTGTATTTAAACACATCATCTACTTTCAAATAGAAATACACACACACACAATACAAATCAAAACATATCCAAATATACATACCTACATGCATACATATCTGAAGAAGTAACGTATTTGAATGCTTGCAGATCAAACTTCTGTACTTGTTCAGAAATTCGAATCTTAAAATTTTGCCTTTGCTTACAGAATATGTAGTAAGTTTGTCTATTTTCTTCCATGGCAGAAATTGAATTAGGGCTCTTACTTCTGCTACAAAATGAAAAATACTTTTTGAAAAAAAAAACCGAAGCATTTGATCCACAGAACTGACTATTGATCGAAAATCATAGTGATCGGAGCAGCAGTATAAGATTTTAAAATCCAATACAAATTGTAACTTAAATTGCCCCTTTTCCCTCCCCTTTCCACACAGCACTTCTCCCTCCCCCTCATCAGTTTTCTTGGCTGTTGCTCTCTCGGCCGTCGCTCACTTTGCATCCGCTCTATGGGTTTCTCTCTCTCGGCAGGCTCCCGCAAAATGCGACGCAATAATTTAGAAAATCTAAACAAATTCTTTAAAAACTCTAAAAAAAAATTTTAAAAACTTGAAAAATGAAACTTAAGCATTTGGGCCATAGAATAACTAATGATCCAAAAATCATCTTGATCGGAGCAGCGGTTTGGATTTTTTAAATCGAAAAGTTAACTTTAAATGTAGCCCCCAAATTATGGGGGATATCGAAATTTAATTTAGAAATCAAACTAGGCCTTTTCAATACCTAAAAGTCGGCCAATTCCAAATTTCAAAATTCCAACCACTTTAGAAATTAAGCAATCAAATAGACCAAATTTTGATCTTCCAAATATTTATGTTTGAGCTGATTGGGGTCACTGGGGGACATTTCGGATCTTAGTGGGCTTTTAGATACCCAATGGAATACTGTGCAAAAATTTGGCTGTTCTAGCTCTTACGGTTTGGGCTGTAGTCGTATCCCCTTAAAAATCGGTTTTTCATTTTATATTATCATTTTATATTTAATTTATATTAATTTCCATTTAATTTTCCGACCGTTCCTATGGCAGCTACATGATATAGTTATCCGATTATTAAAAAATGGTATTCGAAATTCAGAAATATTTAAAAAATAGTATTCCCAAAAGTAGAAGGTAATATTTCAAAAAACACCAAAGCTAGAATTTTTTTACGTTTTTTTTTCGATCCTTCATATGGGAGCTATAGGATATAGTTGTCCGATCCGGTCGGTTCCGACATATATACTACCTGCAATAGAAAGAAGACTTTTGAGAAAGTTTGAGCCCGATAGCTTTAAAACTGAGAGACTGGTTTGCGTAGAAACAGACGGACAGACGGACGGACAGACGGACATGGCTAGATCGACTCGTCTTGTCAAGCTGATCAAGAATATATATACTTTATGGGGTCGGAAACGTCTCCTTCACTGCGTTGCAAACTTCTGACTGAAATCATAATACCCTCTGAAAGGGTATAAAAACAAGAGAGAACGCTATAGTCGGGTTCCCCTACTATCCGATACCCGTTACTCAGCTAAGGGAGTGCGAGGGAAATGGATATATAAAACTTTGATCGGGCAAAACTTTTTAACGAATGGTCCGATTTGAAAAATTTCTTCTACATTTCGATAGGTATTGATAGTCACAATAAAACTGCATTTTTAGTTTTCCAAAATCTTTAATGGTGTGGGCGCCAGACACCTTTCAAAAAATGGTTTAGGGCGATTGAGGGCGTTAGAGGGGGCGTGGCACCTTTTTGAAATAAACTTGCGCTGCGTGGGAACCCCAAGAATATGCATGCAAAATGCCAATCCTCTAGCTTTTATAGTTTCCGAGATCTCATCGTTCATACGGACGGACGGACGGACAAGGCTAGATCGACTCTGCTTGTGATCCTGATCAACAATAGATATATACTTTAAAGGGTCGGAAAAGCTTCCTTCTTCCTGTTACATACTTTTGCACGAATACAATATACCCCTTTTACTCGACGAGTAACGGGTATAATTATATTGCAAATTAATCTAAATTTAATGTTCATAGGAATGATCTGCAAATGTATATAAGCTTCGGCTGGCCGAAGCTAGCTTCCTTTCTTGTTTTTCTTTCGTATTCAAGAAATTACTATTTGGTATTGGGGTTTGTTTGCGAAAATATAGTTATACCAACTTTAATTATTTTTATACCCGTTACTCGTAGAGTAAAAGGGTATATTGTATTCGTGCAAAGGTATGTAACAGCTAGAAGAAAGCATTTCCGACCCTATAAAGTATATATATTCTTGATCAGGATCACTAGCCGAGTCGATCTAGCCATTTCCGTCTGTCCGTCTGTCTGTCTGTCTGTCTGCCTGTCTGTATGAACGCTGAGATCTCGGAAAGTATAAAAGATAGACGATTGGCATTTTGCATGCAGATTCTAGGAGTTCCTACGCAGCGCAAGTTTGTTTCAAAAAGGTGCCACGCCCCCTCTAACGCCCACAATCGCCCCAAAGGACATTAAAAAAAGCCTGGCGCCGACATCTTTATAGATTTTGTAAAAGTGTAAATCCCACTTTGTTGTGTTTATTAATACCTATCGAATTGAAATTTTTAAAATCGGACAATCCATTAAGAAGTTATGAGCAAAAAATGAAACTGCCACTAGGTGGCGCTAGTAGCTTTGACGCGCGCATTTATTACTCTCTCCCCCACTCCCTTTAGCTGAGTGACGGGTATCTAATAGTCGAAGTACTCAACTATAGCGTTCTCTCTGGTTTGTCATGGTATTTCGAATTAAAAATGACATTCAAAAAGCAGAGTCAGAGGGTGGAAAAGAGATGGACACATACATATGCAAGCGTATGCTGTATATGACGGATACTTTTTAATGGGGTATTAAAAATAGTAAAAAGTTAAAAATTTTAGCGGTCATATTTTTATACCCTTGCAAAGGGTATTATAATATCAGTCAGATGTTTGCAACGCCGTGAAGGAGACGTTTCCGACCACATAAATACACAAAAATACATACATACAAAGGGTTTTTTGGAAAGCCACCATTAAAAGAAGAAAATAAATTTCTTGAAACAAGAAAGGCGATTCTTGTTTCAAAGGTGGTTTCTATCTTGTTTCAAGAAATTAAACTTCTTAAAACAAGAAATAGTTTTTTAAAAAGGCACCTATCAAACAAGGAAAATTATTTCTTAAAACAAGAAAATAAATTCTTGTTTTAAAGGTGGATTCTTTCTTGTTAAAAAATGTAAAATTTCCTTTCAAGAAATTTTATTTCTTGATTTAAGAAATTATATTTCTTGAAAGGAAGTTTTACATTAACCCTCAAATATAAAATAAAATGTAACTTCGTTTTTTTTTTTTTGATATTGCATATTTTATTTAATTACATTTGAAACATTTAACACTTAACATTTAAACATTTTTATACCTGTTACTCGTAGTGTACAAGGGTATATTGTATTCGTGCAAAAGTATGTAACAGGGAGAAGGAAGCGTTTCCGACCCTATAAAGTATATATTCTTGATCAGGATCAGAAGCCGAGTCGATATAGCCATATCCGTCTGTCCGTCCGTATGAACGCTAAGATCTCGGAAACTATAAAAGCTAGAAATTTGGGATTAACAACACAAATTCTTGGGCTTCCTACGCAGCGCAAGTTTATTTCAATCGCCTTAAACGATTTTATGTGTGTGTGTGTCTGTGTCTGGCGCGCACACCTTTAAAGATTTTGGAAAAGTAAGTAAGCAGTTTTATTGTGTTTATCAATACCTATCGAAATGTAGAAGAAATTTATCAAATCGGACAAATCGTTAAAAAGTTATGCCCGATCCAAGTTTTATATATCCATCTCCCTCGCACTTCCTTTAGCTGAGTAACGGGTATATAGTCGGGACACCCGACTATAGCATTCTCTCTTGTTAATTATCAAATTTTTGCATATTAGAATATGAATTATTATTGGTTGTCTATTTAATTCACATAATTTAACTATTGTATACCCCATTTCCTTTTGAACTTCATATGACATATGACATAAGGTGATCACAAAACTCAGTATATATTCGCATTCCTTCATCTGGAATAAAAAGAGTTATTGGGATATAAAATATTTATTTTTAGATACACAACATTTTTTGAAATAATGTAATGTTAATAATAGCCAAAATACAAACACGTTGGTCAAAAGACCGAGAGAGAGAGGCAAGGCAGATAGAACTCGAAGATGGGGGTTGAAAATCGAAGTTCAGAGAGAGAGACACGGGAGAGACACGTACGAGCGAAGGAAGACCGAATGTAAGCAGGCCAGATCATGGTGTAACTATACAAGGTGTTCTCGTCGCGAGAGCTGCCCTCTTTTGAGGACGTTATTTGTGCCAGTCTCTATCTAGCTATCTCATTCTTTTAGTTAAGAAACACAGAGTGGTAAACATATTTAACGTCCTCAGCAGAGCTGACGAGATCACCTTGTATAGTTCCATCATGGGCCAGATCATGACAGTTTGAAGAAGTAGTAGAGAGAAACGTCGGTCAAGAGAGCGAGAGAGAGGAGCAAAAGATAGAAGGGTTGAAAATCGACTTTCAGATCGGGTGAATCGCGTACCTGCATAAATATTTACATGCCTATGTCAAACAAATACAACATATTTTTCTTTTTGATATACTTACCTTAGAAGGTTTTAAAACAAAATTACAGCTTCGCCAAATCAATTATTTGGCAGATGCAACTGCTCTCACTGCAGGTATTTTAGGGATTTCTCCGACATGTTTCACTCTGAAATATAAATATAATGCAAGAAATAAGGTGAAGTTATTATAGAACTCTACACCTACAAATAGATGTACAAATGTATGTATGTACGTAGCTTTTAGCTAGAAAACAATTCAACTAAGTTTGTGTTAAACTTGGTTTAGAGATTTCGAATTTTTCCTTTAATTAGATACATACATTTGTATGCGCGCTATACAAAAAATTATATATGTACATACCTTTGAATAATTGGAAAAGGCTTCACTCTTTATCCGCTTGAAAATCACGTCCATCACTTACGAATCTTTTTTCACAACTGACGCTCGGATGATCAGAGAAGTCGGTAGCCGGGTAGTAGTCGGGCCGAGTAGGCCCTTTGTCCTACTTCGTTTTTTTCTGTCGTCAACATTCGGTAGCCGAAGGAAGTCAATGGCTACTTTCTTATATTCAAGGGACATTTCTTTCACATATTCAAAGGCGATTTCGCCATTAAATACGTAGAAAATGTTTTGGCTGCGACGGCAAAACAAACATATGAGATTTTCATTTTTCTATTTTCAAGAAAAATTATTTCTTGAATTTTTTCCATCAAGAAAGGTTTTCTATTTTTAAAGGCAAATTTTCTAATTACAAGAAATTTTATTTCCATTTTCAAGGGTAAGCCGATTCAATGGCGAGATTTCTAAAATTGAGAAATAAATTTTTAGGAGTGTAGAAGTGCATTTTGCGGAAGTACATTCTACCCCAGATTTTACCGAATTCTGATGGAATATTTTAATTCGATTTTTTTGTAGAATGTTGTCTATGCACCGTTTTGTAAGGTCTTTACCCCTAGCCTTTAATTGTTGGCTGTTTTGCTTGTAACTTAATAGTTTACCATGTAAATAGGACATTCAGTTCAGAAAAATGTCACATAAAGCATTCGTATAGGATAAATTAACAACAGAAGACAGGTCTAAAAATGTACAAAAAAAATAGCCAAAAACTACACTCAAAATAAAATTAACCCTAAAGTCAAGATAATCGTCCTATTTATACCCGTTACTCGTAGAGTAAAAGGGTATATTGTATTCGTGCAAAAGTATGTAACAGGTAGAAGGAAGCGTTTCCGACCCTATAAAGTATATATATTCTTGATCAGGGTCACTAGCCGAGTCGAACTAGCCATGTCCGTCTGTCCGTCTGTCCGTCCGTATGAACGCTGAGATCTCAGAAACTACAAAAGCTAGAGAATTGGGATTACCCACACATATTCTTTGGCTTCCTACGCAGCGCAAGTTTGTTTCAGCCGGTGGCCACGCCCCCTCTAACGCCCACAATCGCCTAACGCCCACAATAAACGAGTTTAAAAAATGTCTGCCGCCCACACCTTTAAAGATTTTGGAAAAGTAAAAATGCAGTTTTATTGTATTTATCAATACCTATCGAAATGTAGATATTTTTCAAATCGGACCATTCGTTAAAAAGTTATGCCAGATTTAAATATTTTATATCTCCATCTCCCTCGCACTCACTTTGGCTGAGTAACGGGTATCTGATAGTCGGAATACCCGACTATAGCGTTCTCTCTTGTTTTGTCTTCAAGACAAGCTCGCCCAAAAACATTTTCCTATATTTTTGAAGCCATTTTTCTAAAATGTAGGGTAATTTTTCTAAAATTAAGGGTACAAATTTCTAAAAAGTACAAAATTTTACTAACAAATATAAATTGAAAACAAAACAAAAAACTTGTTCAATCATGATTTATTTTTGTATATACGTTTATGTTATATGGATTTTGTAATAAATTGTAGAAAAGTTATTATTTTATCTTCATGAAAAAATCCTTCATTTTTACTTGTCCGTCGGTGAGAATCGAACCCGGGTCTCCCGCACGAGGAGCGAAAAAAAAAAAATAATAAAATATAAATAAAACAAGAGTGAACGCTATAGTCGAGTACTTCGACTATTAGATACCCGTTACTCAGCTAAAGGGAGTGGGAGAGAGATTAATATATGCACGCGTCAAAGCTACTAGCGCCATCTAGGGGCTGTTTCATTTTTTGCTCATATCTTTTTAATGGATTGTCCGATTTGAAAAATTTCTTCTACAATTCGATAGGTATAGATAAACAGAATAAAACTGCATTTTTACTTTTCCGAAATCTTAAAAGATGTGGGCGCCAGACACCTTTCAAATAATGGTGTAGGGCGATTGTGGGCGTTAGAGGGGGCGTGGCACCTGTTTGAAACAAACTTGCGCTGCGTAGGAACTCCAAGAATCTGCATGAAAAATGCCAATCCTCTAGCTTTTGTAGTTTCCGAGATCTCAGCGTTCATACAGACGGACAGACGGACATGGTCAGTTCGACTCGGCTAGTGATCCTGATCAAGAATATATATACTTTATAGGGTCGGAAAAGCTT
>JAWNOE010000154.1:0-56508 GCA_035046095.1 Drosophila pseudotakahashii | reverse complement strand
ATTTTCAAAAATCTATGTAAAATGCATGTCATTAGATTTAAGAATCAATTTTGTTCGAATATAAAATTTAATTATTAGTTGTGACTAGGGCAATAATTTATAAGTTACACAACTTGTAGCGTTAAGGAAGCCAAACAATAAATATTAATAACCTTGAAGTCTCCAATCTCTCACTCTACATTCTTAATTCACTCCTCTCTCCCCGCTTGTCGGTCTCCAAACTCTCTATTTGTGAGTTTCCCTTCATTTTGCTCTTCACCGGACGCTACTACGCGAATCGCCGGATTTCATTGTGGTAGTTAACTCAAATCTCACCAGTTATAAGTTTCTAAAAGGAAAATTTCATAAGAAAATTAGCCTGTTATTATTCCAAAAATTAACTTTTGATTGCTTTCTCATTTAGAAACGCAACCACGGAAAAATCGTTTCTATGGAAGCTATAGGATATAGTGATACGATCTGGCCAATTATTTTATACATATATTTATATTTATCTAGATTTTTGGTAGCGATAGCACATCTAAAAGTATTTATGTTGGCTGCTCACAGAAAGCCCTACTAATGTGCAGCGGTCGTCTGAATCCTCGTGATGACGGGAGCAGGCAATGCGGGAATACAAGGCAGCCCTCAAGCCGAAGAGCATGCTCCAGGAGACAAAGTGAACCTTTCATATGAGAAGGAAAAGCTACCCTGGCAGAGCAAAGAATTGAAGGAACAAAGGCTGCACTTCGGAGACAAACCCGCGATGTCGTTGCCAACAAGATGAAGGAGATGCTTGCCAACAAAGGTAATGCTCACACGAGAGGGCCGCCAAGGACATTCCGGTGAGCAAGCGGAAACGCGGGCCCAAGGAAGAAGGCCCTCCCCTACCCAAAGTAGCAAGGAAAACCAACAGGATGGCTAGGGTCAGTGATGTAGTCAACCGACACCTGATCGTGGCACTCATTGACAGGAATGACGAGAATGGGAAGATGACGGAGGCGCTCGGGAAGACTACGGATGGAAGAGGAACACACAGCCCCCATGCCCTTATTCAATGGCGCATAGTGGTTGAACGGTGTTAAACGATGACTAGGAAGTGGCTGACTCAACCTGTCTGCCAACTGAAAGCGTTGTGGGATGGCGCCGAGGAAGCTAGAGTTGGTAGACAGGGATTAATCCTATCCATACCAAAGGCAAAAGTAGTCTCTACCCAATCGCTATCAAGGGGGATCGGGCGCTAAAGCTACTTCAACAGGCAGAATCCAGCCGTCCCAACGGCGGATTGGAAGATTCTGCACATGGCCAACCCACTTCCCAACGAAGGGGTTTAGAGTACTATACTCATGACACTGAGGGTGCCGCAGCTCAATCTGCAATATCGTGGCCGGACTAAGGTCCTTAAACTAGATAGATGCTAAAAAGCGACGAGCAGTGCCTCTTTATAGCCTCCTGCTACATGGCACACGACAGACCTGCGCCACCAGACGAGCTGAGCAGCTTGGTGCCATTCGGCTCGAAGGATGACCAACTCCTTATTGGTGAAGATGCCAATGCACCCCACAGCGTGTGGGAAGCTCAGACATCATTGACAGACCTGAGTCACTTTTAGACTTTATTCTATCTACTAATATATATATAGCAAACGTGGGGGAGGAACACACCTTCGTAGGTCCTACCTCAAGCAGGTGGAGGAATACCAAGACTTGCCGAATCTCAAGAACTATGTGCAAAGAGCGCAACGATAAACTCAGCGAGTACATACTGCATCTAACACGGAAATACTGCAGACTGTTAGTGGGCAACCTTACAGGCCGCAGCCTGGCCGCACCAAACGTAACCACACTCGAAATACTCAACAGCCGCACCTGCGAAACCCTAGAACATTAACTGCAGTTGATAGGCTCTCTCACAATCAAGAAGAAGATACCTCAGTGCCCCAGTACTGGCATCAATAAGAGACGCCTCCAGCAGGGAACCAGGCGAACTTCTTGCCTTGGCCAAAAACACCTCGATCCTTGTGGACATAAAAACCTCTTAACTAATCTCAAGGTTAATGTTCATTAACCGGACAACTATGCGCCATATTGGCCTATACGTTGCCGTCCGGGTTAACCTAACCTAACCAACTACCCAATACTAGGAAACTTTCCATCACGTCACGGTTTTGAGATAACCGGGCTCAAAAGTTAAAATTTTCGATTTTTAGTCATTTTTCGGGGTTTAATAGAAAGAAAACCCTTTTTTGTCCAGAGGCACAATTTAGCGGAAATTGTACTCTTGACCTTAAACTTCAACTGTGTCCAATTACCAATTTGGGCGACCTCTACTTCTTTCGTAGCGCTTACTCTTGGGGTATTTTGTCGACCTGTGTATCACTTAAATGAATAAATGAGTGCACAGAGAGAAAAATCTGCAACATAAAAATGTCAGGAAAAGCGCTTGGTCTTCTGAATTTAATATTATAAAAATTACTAATCTTATAAAAACTTTAAATTGTATAAATAAAAATTTCTTGCATTTAAGTTCTCCCTCTTTATAACGAAACTTTCTAAGGGTGTAATCATAAAATTGAATAACGTCATTATAGGTAATTCCCCCATACCAGAACATAACAGAAAATAACTAGCAATAATGCAAATACTTCAACTGCCAAGCGAGAGGACTGTGGGAAACCCAGAGGGGGTGGTCGGGTTATACTACACACATATCCTCCGCTTCTGCTCGCCATTGTGTTTTAATATGTCATTCTTTTCGTACAGCTCGGGCTAGCATTGGACGTTTCAAGGATCATCTTACAATCCTTATTAAGAATGGCTGATCTGAACTGTCCTCGATATAATTCAGCTCAGGTAATCCCTCTGATAATTAACACTGAAATACGTCTCTGATTAGGCAGATGAGATCACTCCGGAGACGTTGGATGCAAACGCGTCATTTACAAGGCTTTCAATCTTTAAAAGAGCTGATTCAACATTAGTCCGAATCTTTCCTCCAGAAACTGAGTGCTTTCTATCCGGATCCTGATCAAGGCTTCAAGCTGTGGAAACGCACTTGCGTGCCTAAACGACAACCTCTCCAGAAGTTGCCCTTGCTTCGATCGGACGGTACTTTGGCCAATAAAGATGATGGAATTGATAGGATCTCCTGATTCTTTGGAAGAAAGATTTAAGCCCTTTGAATTCGTCCCAGATAAAGACACTGCTATTACAGAAGCTTTTGATGATGTTTCCTCTGGTTCTATTCCTCAAATGATGCCTGTTGATGCAGAATAAGTAAAGACCAAATAAAACGACTGAAGCCGAACAACGCCCCTGGACTGCATTGACGGGAAAGTAGCTAAAGCTTTGCAAGTAGAAGCTATATCTTTTCTTACACTTTAATTGTTCTTTCATATTATCCGGAGCATTGGAAGCATGTGAATGTTCTTATGATCCCAAGAAAGGCGACACTCCCCGCTGTGTAGATTCTTTTCGGCCTATAAGCCTATTGCCAACCTTCTCTAAGTTTTTTTTAGCGAATCTTACTAAAAAGGCTTTTTAGTGTTCATTTGTTTCAGGATGAAATTCAGAATCATCAGTTTGGTTTCAGGACTCTGCATAACGCTGCTGAGCAAATTCATCGGGTGGTTAACCATATCCTTAAAGCATTCGAGACAAAAAAGTATTGTTGCGCAGTATTTGTAGATCTCACGCCCTCGATCGAGTCTTGCACTGCGGCTTGCTCTTTAAGCTGAAACCCATTCTTCCCCCGACATACTTTGATCTCCTCCGCTCATTTCATATTGGTGGAACCTTCCAGGTGGATATTCGAAGATCTTAGTCTGTTTTAAGGCCTATTCTTCCTAGAGTCCCTCTAGGAAGTGTGCTGGGTCCTATCTTATATACAATATTCAGCTCGGACCTTCCGTCGCCCAGAGGCAGGAATGTTTTAACAGCTACTTATGCAGATGACACAGCATTTCTGGCAACAAGTTCTCTGCGAAGAGAGGCGACACAGGCCCAACATCAAGACTGGGACTCCAACAAAGCACTTTGACACGGTTAAGTACATTGGGCTTACTCGGGACAGGCGGCTTACCTGGAAGCCAGCACATGTGCTTCAGTAAGGCAAAAAGCGGGGGAAATCAGATGGCTTCTTCGTTCGGGCAGTGGACTGTCGATCACGGCGAAACCCCGCCTCTTCAAAGCAACCTTGATGCCTAGTCTACATTAGAGTTGGCACATCTGGGGCACTGCTTGTAACACATCTATAAAAAGAATTAGATCCTGCCAATCCAACATTTTAAGAGTAAGAGAGAGAGAGAGTATAAGAGTATACTAAAATAAACTATAATAATAACAAATTCATAACTATAATAATAACAATTCAAATTCAAAAAAAAAACATAGAAAAAAAGTACAAAGAAGTTAATCAGCAGTTTATTTTTGTAACCTAGCAGAGGGTATTATGATTTCAGTCAGAAGTTTTCAATGCAGTGGAGACGTTTCCGACCCCATAAAGTATATATATTATTGATCAGCATCACCCTCGACGAGTCGATCTAGCCGTGTCCTTCTGTCCGTCCGTTTCTACGCGAACTAGTCTCTTAGTTTTAAAGCCATCGGGCTCAAACTTTCCCAAAAGTCTTCTTTCTATTGCAGGTAGTATATATGTCGCATCCGGCCGGATCGGACAACTAAATCATATAGCTCCCATAGGAAAAATCGAAAAAATTCTAGTTTTTTAAAATATTACCTTCTACTCTTGGAAATTATTTTTTTTTAATATTTCCGCGTTTTGATTTAAATTTTCAAAAAATCGGAATACTATATCATATAGCTGTCATAGGAACGGTCGGAAAATGGAATTTAATAATGGAAATTAATAAGACAAAAAGTATATCTTTCCGATATATGTACTACCTGCAATCGAAAGAAGACTACTGGAAAAGTTTCATAGCGATAGCTTTAAAACTGAGAGACTAGTTCGCATAGAAACGGACAGACGGACATGGCTACATGGACTCGGATATTGGTGTTGATATATAGAATGAGAATATATATACTTTATGTGGTCGGAAACGTCTCTTTGATCCCCTAGAACCTTGAACACCAAAGGGACCGTTTAAATGAATATGTTTTTTATACCCGTTACTCGTAGAGTAAAAGGATATATTGTATTCGTGCAAAAGTATGTAACAGCGGTTCCGACCCTATAAAGTATATATATTCTTCATCAGGAGTCGATCTACCCACGTCCATCTGTCTGCCTGTATGAACGCTGAGAACTCGGAAACTACAAAAGCTAGAAAGTTGGGATTAATCACACATATTTTGGGGCTTCTTCACCATTAATTTTTTCAGCCGATCGCCACTCCAACTCTGGTGCCTACAGTCGCTATAAACAATTTTAAAAAAATCCTGGCGCCCACATTTTTGCTTTTTTGATTTTGTAAAAGTGTAAATGCGATTTTTTTGTGTTTATTAATACATATCGAAACGTAAAAGAAATCGGACAATAGCAATCTGCTGAAAGAGAGCCATCTTTTAAATGGTTTTGAATCCCTTGGGCTGCATAGCGCTAATGAAACATTGCCTACACATTTTTCAAATACCTGTGATACACTTCTTGACTTATTTTTTGTTAATGGCCGTAGTAAAATTTCACTTTATGACTAGCTTTTTCCAGACATGACTTAATATATTGACCTATGGGTTGACCTTCGACTATCAAACGAATTCTTTTAATTACAGAGACTATAAGAACATTGACTTTAGCTTGATTTTACAACTTCTGACTGGTCATCCATTTACCAAACTTTCCATGTTAATTGACAATTGGATGTTTTAAATAGTAATGTAGACTTTATAAATCAAAGTTGGAAAGTTGCACTTCTGTTAAGCTCCGTTGGGCCGAAATTAACAAGTTAGGAAACAGACACACAGATGACTGAACTTAACACCAATGTTGAAAAAACTTAACAAAAAATTGTAAGAAATTGATATACCTGAAGCGATATGCAACACGTACCTGAATACTGATAATATTTTTAGTTTCATGTGTTTCAATTCGTGTGATGTTCTTGCTAGTATTCTTAAGGTAAAATCCAATGCTGAAGGCCTCGATAACATAAGCCCTAAATTCATAAAAATGTTACTTTCCATGCTGTTGTCCCACGTCACCCATATTTTTAATACCGCAATAACTACGTGTTCGTTCCCTACAATATGGAAAAAAGCAAAGATTCTTCCGATTCTTAAACCAAATAATGACTTTAGACCCATATCAATACTTCCCTTCCTTTCAAAAGTTTTTAAATACCATATTGCCTCCGAAATACAATTTTTTTTGAACGACAATTCTCTGTTACACGATAAACAGTCTGGTTTTCGGAGGAAAATAAGTTGTATTAGTGCCATTACTGATATTGTGGAAAATTTCAGGCAGCAGCTTGATAAAAATTGTGTTACACTTTTGACGCTTCTTGATCACAGCCTTTGATTCGCTGATAAATATTTCCACCTTTAGGCAACTTACAAGAGGAGTACCTCAAGAATCTGTGTTAGGGCCATTGTTGTTTTCTATTTATGTGAATGATTTACCTAGTGTCTTGTCTGAATGTGAATTACACCTATACGCTGATGAAGTCCAAATTTATGTTAGTAACCCTGTCAAGAATATACATGTGTGTGCCAGTATAAGTAACAAAATGTTGTCCATAATCGAGAAGTGGGCTAGCAATAACGGCTTGGGGATAAATCCAAAAAAATCAAAGTGTATCGTAATCAGTAAAAGGGTGATCGACACAAGTGTTCTCCCAAAATTATATATAAATAATACTGCTATTAGCTACGAAGATCATGTTGTAAATCTTGGCATAACCGTTAGCAAAACTTTATCATGGAGCAAGCATAAAGCTTAAGCCACTGGTCGCACAACCATTGTTGCGTCAGCTTTCAGCATCAAAATCCCTTGCACCTGAACACATAAGATTATTAATCTCTGAAGTTATTCTTGTTTCCACTCTCTTTTATAGCATAGAAATTTTTGGTCACTGATACGCGCACACTAGTAGTTGCCTTCAACGCAATTTTCCGTTATGTGTTAATTTTAAGACGTTATAACCATGTTTCACATTTAACTTATAAAATGCTTGACCTTAACTATACCGAGTCGGTATTACCGACAGGATAGATTTTAGAACTTTGGTATACTTTTACAAGATTGTGACGATTCGAGAACCGATTTACCTATATCGGAAACTATTTCCTGCTACATCCCAAAGAAATGATAATTACCTATGCCCTCGTACCTTAACGCTTCGTTGGAAGAGGCAGTTTTTATACCCTTGCAGAGGGTATTATGATTTCAGTCAGAAGTTTGCAACGCAGTGAAGGAGACGTTTCCGACCCCATAACGTATATATATTCTTGATCAGCATGACAAGACGAGTCGATCTAGCCGTGTCCGTCTTTCCGTCTGTCCGTCCGTCTATCCGTCTGTTTCTACGCAAACTAGTCTCCCTGTTTTAAAGCTATCGGGCTCAAACTTTCCCAAAAGCTTTCTTTCTATTGCAGGTAGTATATATGTCGAAACCGACCGGATCGGACAACTATATCTTATAGCTCCCATAAGAAGGATCGAAAAAAAACGTAAAAAGTTCTATCTTTGGTGTTTTTAGAAATATGACCTTCTACTTTTCTGAATTACGAAAAACAAATTTTAAAAGTCGGATGACTATATCATATAGCTGCCATAGGAACGGTCGGAAAATTAAATGGAAATTAATAGGAAAAAAACAAGAGAGAACGCTATAGTCGGGTGCCCCGACTATCAGATACCCGTTACTCAGCTAAGGGAGTGCGAGGGAGATGGAGATATAAAACTTTGATCGGGCATAACTTTTTAACAAATGGTCCGATTTGATAAATGTACTCTACTACTCCTAAATTTTAAAAAATGTGGGCGCCAGACACATTTTAAAATCGTTTATGGGCGATTGTGGGCGCTAGAGGGGGCGTGGCGCTCGGCTGAAATAAACTTGCGCTGCGTAGGAAGCCAAAGAAATATGTGTGGGTAATCCCAACTTTCTAGCTTTTGTAGTTTCCGAGATCTCAGCGTTCATACAGACAGACAGACGGACAGACAGACGTGGCTAGATCGACTCGGCTAGTGATCCTGATCAAGAATATATATACTTTATGGGGTCGGAAAAGCTTCCTTCTACCTGTTACATACTTTTGCACGAATACAATATACCCTTTTACTCTACGAGTAACGGGTATAATTATATCTTTGTTGACTTTTATTACATTCTTTTCTCCTCTGGGATATGGCTTTTCTGGAGCACTTCAAAATGTCGTATTAAATTTATAAAAAATTCGGACGGCTATATTTTATAGCTGCCATAGGAAGGATCAAAAAACTAATGCCAAAATAATACGAAAGCAGCTAAAATTTGGATTGTTGTAACATATAAGAAAATTAATTTAAATTTGATGTTTAATAAGAATGATCTGCAAGGGTATATAAGATTCGGCTTGCCGAAGCTAGCTTCCTTTCTTGTTTATTAATAGCATCCGTTTATGGAACAATCTCCCCCATCAATTTAAAACTATTAATAGCGCAACTCAATTTTCAATTAAAATTAAAGAATTTATACAAGAACAAAAAAACTAAAAATAGGTAAAAATCATAAAAACGGAAAGAAAAACAAATAAATTAATCAAAATAACAAAAAGTGATCCATATAGTATATACAAATTAAATGTTAAATAGTTCTGATTTATGATTTTTAGCTTTTAAGTATTAAATCGAAATGTAATAAGCAATTTTTTTGTCAAAGTGACTGACGGAATAATAATAAGCTCACGTTTGCAGCGCTAGGATATTACATTAATAAAATTAAAGTAAAAATCGTCTGCTCTCCACCAAAATCTTTGCCGGGGCCCTTATGACTGGTTCCCGGATATCCCAAGAACACATACACTCGTAATTAAACCAGTTTTAATTAGTGATTAAACACTAACTCACTTTACTAAATTTTCTTTGCGAGTGCGGTTTAAATTGGATCATTCTGATCCGCATTATGGAAGCTACTGACTTGCAGTTTGTCCTATATTTCTTGCTTCGCCATTTTCTACCTTGTTGCTTTCAAATGTGGGTCATTGGACGATCGAAACCCAGTTAAGAGAATCCCCAGAGCGAACCGGTATTCATTTAAATAGCTAAATCGCCCAATGACTAACAAACTCCCATGCCTCGATTTCTATCTTCTTCTAGCCGGTTCCAACTTGAAAAGCAACACCACATAAGGATTTTGAGATTCACCACCGGATTTGAAGCCACTGAACAAAATCATTGGAGCATTTGGATACTTGGAACGAAGTTGTTGACCTGGCTTTTCCAAGAAGTTTAGAGCCCGTTGGTCATACCGCTGGCGGCTTCGGTCGTACGCTGTCGCCAGATTCTTTCGGACCTTTTCCTGGATCACTCTTAGTTTATCCGCCGTCTTCATTCCTGCCTTCTCGTGGTCATACTGGACTTTAGCTTCCTCACTAAGCTATAGTTGTCGACGTTCAGGAACATGTGATGTCCGAATACGGTGAGTGTCGCCTATCGCCGAGTGTATCGCGTTGGGGAGCGATACCTCAATCTCCGGAGGGTATACGTCCCAGTCTCGATGATCCCCATCTAAAACGCTCCGCAGTGCTGCAAACACGCTTCGATTAACTCGTTCTGCTGCGTTGCTCTGTGGTGAGTATACCGGAGTCTTTAGGTGTGATATCCCGAAACTCTCCATCGCCTCTTGGAAGATCTTCGACGTGAACTGCCGACCGTTGTCCGAGTGTACTACCTCTGGGACGCCAAATTTGTAGAATACCTCTTGGATGAGGATCTCGATGACGTTCGAGGCGGTTGCTTCCTTCATGGCCTCCAGGAACACGAATTCAGGCATGACCCTTCTTTGACCTCGAATATTTCCCCAAGAAGTCGATATACAGCTTCTGAAATGGCTGTTCCGTCTGGACTCTTTCTCCAATACCGACCAGCATCCAGAAATTTGGCGCCTTCGTCTCCTTGCAGACATCACATCCACGTACAAACTCACGGACTTGGAGAACCATGCCTGGCCAGTAGAACTGCCGTCGGAGGATTTCCAGAGTCTTTCCCATTCCGCCATGAGCTGCTATTGGGTCCGTATGCGCACGAGTTAACTATATATTCCAGGAGCGGTTGCCTAAGTAGAAGTAGTTCCCAGTGTGATAGTTGCCTTTAAGTCAGTTTAAATAAGAACGACACTTCTGTCTCTATTGAAGTTCCAAATCAGATTAAATTTATTGTGGCGTGATGGTCCGAATGGAACCTCAGCCCGGAAATATATATGTGTATTACAATGATATATGTGTGTGTTTCTTAAATGCTAACAAAGTGTTTTTTATATGTATAGTTGCTCAAGCGGGAGTACATCCTGCCTGTTGCTGACATTGCAGTTTATGTGGAGCGATGAACGGCTAGCTGCAGGTCATCGTTCATATACGGGGTAGCTCGGGGAGGTTTAGGCGGTGGTACCGATACGGTAACTCCTCCCCCCCGAGAATGAAGCGATGGCCACATTTGTGGTATTTCCAGAGCGACATTGTGGAGTACAGTGTTGGGGATAAACGTGGTCCTTGATCCTCTAATTTTCCAGATTACTCCGAGTGCTATTGAGAATACTAGGAGCATTCCATATATAACTAAAAAATGTCGTTCCTGACTTGTTTTAACGACAGTAAAACTTTTGATGTGTTTCAGATCCTCCAGGTGCAAGGTTTCAAGGTTGAGGTCCATTACTGTCTTATCAATGGTAACCTCCTTTGAAATTGTAGTAGTCAGTTTTATTTTCTCTTCCCTTTCTTCCACTACCTGGTCACTATACGTCACTCCGTTTATTTGCAATGAACAATTCATGTAGTTTATAGCAAAATACCCGGATATCTCTACGGTTTCTCCGCAGGTATTGTTAATTATCATATCTTTTGCATTATATACAAATACATGGTGGTCTTCCGGTGCTATAACAAGTTCCCTCTCCTTGATGTCTATCGAATCGCAGTTTGATGATTTGTACCTTAATATCTTTAGCAGGCATTGCTCTCCCATCCTGGCGTTCTCCGACTCCTCGCTCTCGCAAATATACATTTTTTTAATTAGGTTACATTTCTTGTTAAAAAATCTTATGCTATTCTTATTTATTACTACAAATTTCGGAACAATCAACAAGAGTGTTTTGTTTAATGGTACCGGCACGACGCGGTACAATCTATATTCCGCTGCTTCTAGCACCGGTACTCTTATGCTAAAAATTATATCTGTTTCGTTAAGCTGTGTCTGCATCGTTTAAAATTCATATATATGCTCGTTTGATAGAATCTCGAGACTTTGATTTCTTAAAAATTGCTCAATTTTATTTAACTCCAATTCTGATAAAATGAACTTCGGAATAATTTGGAGTTTCGCTAACAGCATGCTTTCTGCTATATTGTTTAAGTGCTCTGCTAACATGTCAATATTGTAGCTTATCCTGTTCAGATGCTGCAACATGTGAATTTCATTGTGTTCCTGCGACAATTCCTTGAATATATTACACTAGTTTACAGCCAAAATATATAAACGCTGGGACCCATTTTTTTCGTTTACTGTTGGGTCACTGATCACGATGAAAAAAAAAAAAAAATTTCCAAAGAATCGTTTTGGAGATATTTGAAATAGCTAGATTTTTGACCACTTGTTTTATTCAATGTAACACCACTCAAAAACCGATGTCATGTAATGTACGTACACTTGATTCTAAGACATTTAATTTATTTTTTAAAAAAATCGAGAAGGAAAATTTTTGGATTTTTTCGACAATATGAAATGACCAATAGGCATGGATGGTTTTTTGTTTCCCTTATGCAATAAAACAGCTTTCACGCCAGCAGGATTGTGATTTTCTCCAAGTGCTGCAAATAACGCTGTGACGTTATTGCAGAAACAAAAATCCTTTGTTTTTGTCGAAAAAATCCAAAAATTTTCCTTCTCGATTTTTTTAAAAAATAAATTAAATGTCTTAGAATCAAGTGTACGTACATTACACGACACTATTTTGATCGTTTCTCGAAATTGGAAATCGCAAAAACAGGCGACTTCCCTTAAAAAAGATTTTTGGTACCACTGCTGACATGTGATGACTTTGAGTCATTTTACTAAACTATGCATATCTCCTAGAATGTACATCCGATTTGCAAATAGTCGGCCTCAACTTTTTGGGACTAACGGCCCTTTAGATCTGCATACTCAAAATAATTTAAAAATATTTATTAATATTATTAAAAAATTAATAAAAACTAGCTATGAAAAAAAAACGCCAAAAATGAAACTTTTTTGGAACTTTCAGAAGCTATAAATCCATCAATTTCGATCCGATCACAAAGCGCCATACCTTTTCGGAAAGGTGCATCTATTTCCTTTCGAAGGGTGCCAGTTAAAAATTTTCGGATCATCGGTTTTTGAGAGGTGTTACATTGAATAAAACAAGTGGTCAAAAATCTAGCTATTTCAAATATCTCCAAAACGATTCTTTGGAAATTTTTTTTTTTTTTCATCGTGATCAGTGACCCAACAGTAAACGAAAAAAATTAGTCCCAGCGTTTATATATAAAAAAAATTAAAAATTGTAAACTAGTGTTATTTTTATAGTTCTTTATAAACAATTGAATATCCTCCTGCTCTTTGTTTATGTGTGTTGTAATATTTTTAAACCTGTTAACTGTTTCCTGATAAAAATACCTCTGTTCAGCTGCCTCCTCCATCAAGACTTTTGTGCCATTATTCAGATTGCTTAATTTATTTTCTATATTTTGTGCGTCCTCTGCATCCATATTTCCTGATACCGTCTTTATGACGCTACCTAACCCATTAAAAATCCCTCTTTTACTCCTTGTCCTTGGTGTAAGTGTCTCTAACCTTTCTCTTACTTGCTTCAATTTTTCCTTTATTATTTGGACTGCTTCTCCGGAAAACCTTACATTCTCAACATCGGTCATTGCTTTTTCCATTAGCTTTATGTTTTCCTGATAGTCTTTTAGATTAATGACATGGTTAAATACCTTTGATCCCAAAATAACTCTCGCTCTCCCTAAATCCAACTTTGCGATTGTCTCTCCTTCCTCTAACCTTCGAATGTCCAGGGTCTGTCCGTTGGTCAAAATATATCTGTAATAATTAAGACAGTAATTGTTAATTCCGAATTCTTTTTCTTAACTTCGACTTGTGTATTTTTTGTTTCCTCTTTGTCCTACACGTAACCCCCATGTCTTGCTCGATTTCATGAGCTGTAAACCTAGGTGTTAACTTATTTCTTCTATTTTCCTTCCTATAGACAATATCTCCTTCCTGTAGTTCTATTGGCTCCTCTCTTTCCTTGTTTAAATTCTCCGTCCTTTTTTGCTTTGCCTCCTCCAACTGTTCCTGAACTTTCTTATATAATTCTTGTCTATATTCATTGAGCTTTTTTAAATACTCATGCCCTGTTTCAAAACTTATTTCCTTTTCAAAAACATGAGTCCTGCCCGAAA
This sequence comes from Drosophila pseudotakahashii, assembly GCA_035046095.1. Classification (NCBI taxonomy): domain Eukaryota; kingdom Metazoa; phylum Arthropoda; class Insecta; order Diptera; family Drosophilidae; genus Drosophila; species Drosophila pseudotakahashii. The sequence goes on along the minus strand of JAWNOE010000154.1, from coordinate 42,946 downwards.
AGAGTTCAAACGGCTTCAATCGTGTGGCTGTATGAATAGAGCTGTTATATGTGAGGAACACTTCATCTAAAATTTCCTCATGTTCGCACTCCAATTTTAAGTCCTTTCTAGTCTTCAAGATTATTCTGTATATCTCCGTCAGTGTTGAATGCAGTCTTTCTACCGTTGAGTTGCTGGACGACTGTTGGAAGGATGTCACATGCAACTCAATGCCGTACTGCATACAAAAGTCTTTGAACAAGCTCGACGCATATTCAGCCCCTTGGTCGCAGATTATTTTTTTCGGGACACCATGTTGGCTCACAAATTTCTTCATCGTCTTTACAATATTTATGCCATCTCTGATTGGTATTGTGTACCCGACTGCGAACCTAGAAAATTTGTCTATGATTGTCATAACATAATTTTTATTTATTGTATACAAGTCGGTATGTATGATGTCTAGTGGTTTCGACGGGGTCTCCGTTTTCTGATACACCACTTTAGGCGGGTGCCTGATCGATTTCGTTCCAATTTCAAATATCAGTTGAATATTAAAATCATTCAGTGGTTTTTCTGCCACCTGAATTCTTTCCTCGATACCTACTCCCCTGCGGTCTACATCTGCACAGGTGGCCTGATTTGACTCTAGCTCGCTATTGTTAACTGGTAACTCTATTCTGCTGAGTGCATCTGCTACTACATTCTGCCAACCCTTCTTATAAACCACTTCATAATCATATTCCAATAGTTGCAGCTTCCACCTCATTAACTTGGAATTGGGCTCCTTAAAGCCCATTAACCAAGTCAGTGGACGGTGATCTGTGGCTATTGTGAATTTATGGCCGAACAAGTACGGCCTAAAGTGTTTTATTCCCCAGACTATTGCCAACATTTCCTCTGCATCATTTAGGGTTCTGCTACCGAATGCTATTGGTTTGTCACTCCCCATTGTCCCTTGAGACAACACTGCACCCACGGCAAAATTGCTCGCATCAGTCGTCAATATAAATGGCTTTGAAAAGTCTGGGTATCTTAGGAGGGGGTCATTACAGTAAGGTCTTGCAGTGTTCAAACGTTCGTCTATATTCATCGTCGACAACAATTTGTTGTTTCCCCTTCAGCCTCTTTGTCAACGGTTTTGTCACTCTCGCAAAATCCTTTATGAACTTCCTATAATACCCCATCAACCCCAAGAATGACTTTATTTCCTTGGCTGTCTGTGGTAATGGGAAACGCTTAATGGCCTCAATCTTTCCTGGATTTGGTTTTACCCCTTCTTGAGTCACCACGTGACCCAGGTATTCTATCTCTTTCTTGAGGAACAATGACTTGTCTATCTGTAGCTACTAAATACGGTCTTCAAGTCCTGTATATGGCTCTGTAATGAGGGCGAATAGACTATTATGTCATCCATGTATACCAAACAAATCTTTCCAACTAACTCCCCTAGAATATGGTTCATTACCCTTTGAAAGGTAGCCGGGGCATTAGTTAGTCCAAATGGCATTCTCACATACTCAAAATGCCCATTCTCCGTCGTAAACGCAGTCTTCGCAATGTCTTTCTTTTCCATCTCCACTTGGTGGTACCCACTTGCCAAGTCCAACACTGAAAAATAAATGGCCTTGCCTAACTTATCCAGTACCTCACTGATCACCGGCATAGGATATCTATCCTTCACCGTCTTCTCATTAAGCTTCCTAAAATCCACTACTAATCGCCATTTCTGTTTCCCTGACAAGTCTATCTTCTTGGGTACCAACCAAACTGGTGCACTCCATGGCGAGTGACTGTGCCGTATAACTTCCTGATCCAGTAATTCCTGTATTTGTTTCTTTATTTCATCTCTTTGTTTAAAGCCATATCTATAGGGCTTCTTATATATCGGAATTTCATCTGTTGTGGGGATTGAGTGTGTTACCACATTGGTAAAAGTTAATTGTTTCCCTTTTGAATGGAAAATGTCCGGGAATTGAGAATACAGTTTTTTCAGACTCTCTACCTCCTCTTCGTTCAAATGGTCCGTTGCTAGTTTAGCCTGTACCTCAGTGTCGTCGCTATCCATTACGTTAAAATTACTGTCGAAATCCTGTTCGAATGGTACCAGCATTTCCATTTCTACAAAGTCATTCCTGTCATATGGTATTGCTGCCAATGGTGCCTCCAAATACAACTTCTTCTTGCTGTCCGTAAAATTTGACACTTCCAATTCGGCCTGTCCCTTCGTTGCTTGGTAGATCCCACCAGTAATCTGTACTCCTTCTTCTACTACCGTCGTATTTAGCAGAAACGTCCCGTTATTCATTATGACCGGTAACGTTATAATTGTTTTCGATGCCTCCTCCAATAGATGCACCCCTGTAACTCTATTTGGTCTCAGTTGGACCGGAATCTTTCCATTCCTCGTCTCCAAAAATAAATTTTGTAAATCTAACTTAGCACCTACTCTTCTAAGTATATCCATACCTAATAATCCATCAATATAAGAATGGAAATTAAATAAGTAAAAATCAAAAGGTTCGTTATCAAATTCAGGAAATTTAACATCCTTAATGCTCTCGTTTATACCATGACTCCCTATCGGCGTCTTAATTATAAAGGTCTTCTCAAGCCTTACTTTCCTGTCCTCTCTTACTAGCTCGGGGCTTAAATATGAATTTGTAGCCCCAGAGTCAATCAAAAGTTTCAGCGCTTCTCTCCCCTTCCCATTGATTACAATGTAGGGCAACACTGACTTATGGGTATCCCTCCTTATGAACCCCGTTTGCTTCCCGAGGCGTTCTGGCGAAAATCCTCTTCATCTATGATGTTGCTAAGCTCTTGGTCAGCCTCTCTTTCTAGCGTATTAATCTGTCCCTTCCTCGAATTCCCAGACTGCCATTTCCTTGCACTTCTTGAAGTTGACGGGGAGCATTCTGCTACCTCTTGTTTCGGCATAATTGCTCGTCTGTTGATGTTCGAGCTACTTTCAGTTGACTGCTCATCCTGACGCCTATTTGTATCTGTCTCTTCCCTATTCCACCTGTAGTTTTCTCTTCTGTTAGCTCCCAACATCCCCTGCTGTCTGTATCGATCGTTATAGCTAGAATTGCCTCTTGAGTAGTAATTATTGAATCCTCTGTTCCTATTATATCCCTGATATTGTTGTCTGCCATAGCTTCCGGTGTTAAAGGGGTTACTATATTTATTCGCTTCCTTTGTCCTCAAATAAATATCTCTTTCCCGAACAGCTATTTCATACGCCTTCTGCAACGTTTTCGGTTCTCTACTCCTAACTGTACTACCCAAGTTGCCTTTCAGTCCCGTAACAAAAGCTTACAGGCAAGTTTCCTCATACAGCTTCTTCTTCGTCTGTAACGCCGTCTGGTTAGTCTCTGTCCTGTCGATAATATTACACAAAGCCTTATGTGTGTTTGAAATCTCATCATAAAAAGCTTCTACCGTCAATTTCCTGTTTTCCAATTGATTCAATTCCCTCAACAGATCTGGTTCTGATCTTTTGTCTGCGAAATGAGTAATCAACAGCTGTTTAATCTCATCCCAATTCAATCTCGAGTTAGACTTTACCAGAACGTCGTCTGCCTTCCCTTGAATTTTATTTCGTATCTGTCTCAACACCAAAAGTCCCTGGGGAGTCTGATCTGCTCCCCTAATCATCAACCGAATTTCCTCTGCATTCAATATAAACTCATTAAGCTTTTCTGCACTGCCTTCATACACATGCATCGACCTAATGACATCAGACAGTTTAATTCCTCCTAACATGTCTATCACCGGTTGCTGAACTATCGCTTGGTTCTCCATCTCTTGTACCTTATTCCTATCTTCTGTCGTAATTAATGCTGTCGCTTCTACCTGACTCTGTTCCGTGATTGTTTATTTTTCTTTTTTTTCTAATAACTTAAGGTACTCTTATCTTTCTTCTCCGTGTGTGTGTGTACCCTTGTCGAGTAGTATCCAATTCCTTAAAATATCCCTGTGTCTTCTTCTTCGTGTGTGTGTGTGTGGTGTGCTCAATTTCTAAAAAATTGATTATTTGTTTAAAATAGCAATTTTTGTCTTTCTCTTTTTTTTCTTGAATAGCTCTGGAAGTGTATTGTGCTTCATTTATGAAATCTTTCTTTACTTATTCTTATTCTTTTTTCTTGTTCCAAACGCCCTTGCGCAATGCAGTGGCGTTGAACTAACGTTCTACAGATGTTCTGGATCTGACGACCCTTGCGCGATGCAGTGGCGTCGAACTTCACATTTTATTTCTTTAAAATTCTCGACTTCAATCTTCTCCCTTTTTTTTTTCTTCTTTTAATTCATAATACATAGAATATTTCGTTTTCTTTGCAAATCGCCGTGCTGAAGCTAACTGGAATACTTGCGCGATGCAGTTATTCCAGCCACGAGCGGACAGTCACTCTGCGATCTGCATTCTCTTCCCTTCATTTTTTTTTACAATTTCTGCTTATTACAATTACTGTGTCGCCGCTGACCATTATTCCTACTCTTATAAACCAACGTGCTGAAGCTAACCAAAATTCCTGCGCGATGCAGTTATTTTGGTCAAAAGCGGACAGACACCATTGGTCTATTTCTTCGCGCACATTTATTTTGTAGACTGCATCTTAAAGTTTAGGGTATACACCCGACGACTCATTCTCGACGTTTCCATTCCTCTTGGTTTGGTTGCTGGGTGAAGCAGCACGTTCGAACCAATGTTCGATGCAACTCGATCGAACTAAGTGGTTGTTGCAGCAAGTTCGACATGAAGGTTCGATTGTGACCCCTTCTCCCCTCATCATTGTCCGCTTTGCTCTTAGCCTTTCCTAACCCCTACGCGTTCTTCCTCCTTCTTCCATTTCTCTATGTTGGTACCACTTCTCACTTCCTTCACTTTTCACTTTACTTACTGTCCAACTAGGATCAGCAATCCAACGATAATCCACATGGCTCTCCTCAGTCCTCTGGGTATCTTAGGGCCTCTTCTTGACCCTACTGTCTTCCAGCTGAGGGTGCCGGCTGCGCCAGTTAACTATATATTCCAGGAGCGGTTGCCCAAGTAGAAGTAGTTCCCAGTGTGATAGTTGCCTTTAAGTCAGTTTAAATAAGAACGACACTTCTGTCTCTATTGAAGTTCCAAATCAGATTAAATTTATTGTGGCGTGATGGTCCGAATGGAACCTCAGCCCGGAAATATATATGTGTATTACAATGATATATGTGTGTGTTTCTTAAATGCTAACAAAGTGTTTTTTATATGTATAGTTGCTCAAGCGGGAGTACATCCTGCCTGTTGCTGACATTGCAGTTTATGTGGAGCGATGAACGGCTAGCTGCCGGTCATCGTTCATATACGGGGTAGCTCGGGGAGGTTTAGGCGGTGGTACCGATACGGTAACTCACGCATACGAACAAACGAATACTCAAAAGAAACAGCTGAAAAGAAACCCAAAATATATTTGTAACAGGCTTTTCTTATACACGAAATATGATGACATTAGATTTAAGACTCCGTCTCGATGATATTTATAGAAAAAGCAGGCACACCACTGAAAACATATTTATAATTTTTTTTTTAACTGAAAAAAAAAACAGCTGAAAGCAAATACCCACCCCAATAGCTGAAAACAAACACCCATCCCCAAACAAAAGAAGATACAAATTTGAATTTAAAATATATTTAAATTTTACTATTTTTTTAATTCGTTTTACAAATAGATTATAGATTTTTTTTAAATTATTTTTTTTTTTTAATTTAGGATTAAGTTTATTGTATTTGTTCATAAAACAATAGCTTTAAACCACCAGGCACCAGGTGGCATTGACAGGTATAATTTCATCACACACGTGCTGTTGATATTCATTATGTTGTTGTTGCTGTTTAACCGGTTTTTGTTGTTTTCTTGATGTTTTTGTTGCTGTTTAACCGTTTTTTGTTGTTTTCTTGATGTTGTTGTTTGTTGTTTAACTGTTTTGATGTTTTCTTGTTTGGTTATTTAACTGTTGTTGTATAGTTGATTTGTTGTTTAATTGAATTTTTGTTTGTTGATTTCGTTGTTTGTTGATTTTTGTTTGTTGTTGTTGCTGATCCTGTGGACCTTCAATTTGAACTGAAGTTCCTTCAAAGTATCTTCTCATTTTTATCCCCTCTTCATATGAGGAGCATGCTTTTCCACCATCCCTCTCTCGCAATCATCCTCTTTGAGAAGTTTTAGTTCGACAAATGCTAAATTTGTTAGAAACCTTTTTTCTCATTAATATTCAACAGGGCTTTCTATGTACGTTAGAAAGGCCACACACCCACGTGAAAAATGTCTCTCACTTCAACCCATTCCCCTTTTTTCTCATTACGCAATTAATATTCAACTGGACTTTCTATGTACGTGAGAAAATCCGCACACCCAAAATAATCAAAGATGGTTATCATCTCACAAGTTAATGATTCTCTCTTTCCGCCCCAGAACGTGTTAAATTGTTTCTAAGATACTTTCCTTTCCACAAATGACTCATAAAGATGTCATAAAGGGGACTCGCACAAGAGGTACCCGAACCTGCACACGTGGCTTTTTCCTCATTATGAGTAATTATTATTCAACTGGGCTTTCTATGTACTTGCCAAAGGTCGCACACCCACATGAGAAAATGTAGCTCATTTTCCGTCCATTATGACATTAACATATGTGCATAACTTCAAAAAAATCATAGATGAGAACCAAGGCAAACTCTACAAGGTAACCGAGTTTGAAGAAAATCTAAGTTTTCATATGCGCAGTTGAGAAATTCTTACCCAGATGTATCCTATGATTGAAAAACTAAAAAAGGAATTAAAACAACGTCCAATGAAATAAATCTCACAAGTTAATAATTCTCAGATGTAGGAAATATTTTCCGCTCCACAACCTTTAACTTCTAAGCTGATTCTAAAATTTATTTTCTTTCCCCAAATGGCTCATAAAGGTCTCATAAAGGGGACTCGCATAAGAGCTTGTAAAAATTTTGTCGTATTCATTATAGTATTTATTTCTGTTTTTTAGATATTTTTGCTTATTAATATTAATTAACTTATTAACTTATTTATCAATTTCAATTATTTTACTTATTAATTTATTTATTGAAGTTAATCTTCTGTTTCTATTCTGACCAATATAATCTCTAAGATGAGTAACGGCCATACATTCGTTTTGCAATGTAGCCTGATTTTTGGTGGCGACGAAAATCTCGCTCTCTCCGCTAGCACAAAGTTGAGAGCGAAAAAATCAAAAAATAGTGTGCACATGCTTGTGTGAGTACACACAACTTGTAATCAAGTGCGTATGTGTGCGTACTTAATTGGCGAGACGATTTTCGGCCAGAAATCATTTCTCGGCTAAGAAACTAATTGTGTGTAAAAAGAACTTCTATGATTGAACAGGATGTTTAATAAAATTGAATTTATATATATATGTGTGGCGATGAAGCTTGATGTAAAAATTTTTTATGCAACTTAAAAACGAATATCTGCCTATTTCATTTAAAGTTTCGATTCACATATTTAAATTAAAGCTAAAAACTGTTTCGTGGGCATATTAGTGCCCTAGTCCTGAAAGGACTTGGGCCGAAGGAAAGACATCCGATGTTCAGGCACCAATTTTGCCGGCATAAGCTCGCCGGATGGGGTGGGTTCTTGGTAAGCCTTTCTCCTCTCCAACATAACGAGAATAAATATTAAAGATGCCTGAAAAGTAGTAAGAGTTGTAAAGTCCGTCGGTCATCAGTCTACATTGCCCCACAAGCTAAGCTTTTGCTTGATCGTAATACGATCGGGCAATGTTTCGGCCACATTCCCTCCCATTCACACAATCGTGTGCCAAATGGATCGTCGCGGGCCGCGCAATACGATCCCCTATTGTCAAGGTTGTCCGTCAAAAGTTATGTCATTATTCTTCACCTACTCCACTTATCGCGTCAGCAAACCCCCCGCTTGAAAACATAGCACAGCATAATTTAAGTTCGTTTTCACATTACAACTTTATTGAATAAAAGGGCTCTTCTGGTTGCTCATACAAACACAAGGCTGATACTCGCCGCTGAAAAGTCAAATTTTAATTATGTTATAAAAATACAACCAAAAAGTATACTGATCAATTTTAACATATTATCACGCCTTGAAGAGGCCTAAAGAGGGAAATTTACTTCAGCTAATTAAAAACTAAAGGCACGGATATATATATAAATATAGTGGATAAAGGAACCGTGTTCCGACAAACTTACCCCTTTCAGTCCTGGGCGATGAGATCTCGACGCGCTGGATCCTGGGCTTTTTGAAGAAATTAGGAACATATGTATATATACGTGCAAACACTATCGTTAAAATACGCACAAAAAAAAAATCTTGTTCTTAAGCACAATCACTTATTGTATATATATATGTATGTATGTATGTTTATGCATGTATGTATGTAGATCCCACGGCGTCACACGTCAGTTCCTACGGTAGGGTCTCAGGCAGCGGCGTCTCCAATGTCACTGCACTTGTAATTGTTGTCTTCTTTTGCACTTGCATCCATAAATGCCTGAGTTCACAAATTGTTTTTGTTTTCTTCGCTTCACTTTTGTTTGCAATTATAGTATTTATTGTTTTTGCTTTTGCACTGTTTATTGTTTTGGGTTTGGGCTTCTTTTGCCTATTCACTTTGATTAGACTCGGCATATCGCCTGCTCGAGGGCATGTTTCTGGTCCCGGCGTCCTTGTACAGATCGCTTGTACATCAAATATACCGATGACGATCTTAAGGTTCTGATTTACGTCCTGAATGTCGTACTTGTGATCTATAATTTTCACTGTGTTGATCACATTGGCCGTGTCGTGGTCCACCTTCGAATGGGTTCCACCCATGCTGTAATCCTTGCTAGTTAATAAATTCGCAAATAGATGCTAGTCCTTCGAAGCTAGGATGTAGCAAGACTGTGCTCAGTGAAATCGTGGGCGGAAAGATTCCTCCCAGGATATGTTCGCTGGCATCAAAACAAAATTCCTTCAATGATAGTTGATGTTCATCAATGGCGAACAGGACTTCCTTCAGCATTCCTGGTCTTGGCTGTAGTCATTGGCGGCTTCGGGAATATAGTGCTTACACTATAGTGCTGCGAGATCAATGTAAACTCTGTCTCCTGGTGGCATTGGACTCCGTGGGCAGATGCCCGAAGCCCATGGGGGAAATCGTCCTCCCTCGGAGCTAGTGGTTTCCGTCAGTATGAGACCAGACTAGATTCTGTCTACCTTCTCTATCTGGCTACAGTCTTTTATACCAGTATAGAGCTTTTTCCTCGGCCCCCGTGATAGGTTTGCACATTTAGGTGTTCCCACCTATGATTTCCCCTATCGGTAGTGTCAATGCCCGACTGGTGCACTTTGCCAGCTACTGGTGTAGGGTTACGGTCGTTGTTCTGACCGTATGCCACTCAAAAATCGTCAAGTTGCACATTCCTTTGCTTGTTTTCGGTGAGTCAATGTGTCGATTGCCCCCCTCCCTTTGCCTCGAGATTCGATGTTGTTTTTCTACGTGCATCTTTCTCCATCAAATAAATTGAAGGAGAGGGCGTACGTAACAAACATACCTTTTAATAAAAAAAAATATAAAACTGCTTGATAAAATTTAAAAATATTTTAATAAAGTTAAACAAAAACAAATCGAAGGATTTTTAAATTGAACATATTTAAAGGATATTTAAATTAAATATATATGTTGAATGGTTAATTTCTTGGTCTGAGAAACTTGTGAGATGGTTCTGAAGCCGCCTAGCTGGGGCGACCGAGCGGGTCGCAGGTTGCGGATAGCGGACGACCTAACTCGAGGCCAACTGCGAATAAGCTAGTAGTGGAAGTCAAGCACGAAATAGTGGACGGAAACCCTGGCAAATAAGCAGTCCCGGACAACCAGCGGGTATCTTGCAGCGTAGCAGTACCGACGATGCGAGTTGTCTAGCCGCATCTAAACAGTTGCTTACACAAACCCAAAATACCCTACACAATACCTACCCACTTCCCCTCCCAAAACAACATCTCACTCCGGGCCGGACTACGGTGTAACCCGGACCCTGCCAAGAGTCAGCCTGGCTGGGGGCCCGGATCAAAAACTAGCCCAGTCTCAAACGGTGGGCTTAGGGAGATGGCGACCCCCTGTTCTATCTACCGCCTTACCCGGGTACCGCGGATCTCTGCCCGGGCGGACCTTTCCCCTTCTCCGCAGCTCGTGGGACCAATTATGGAAACAACTACTAAAAATATAAACAAAAACACAGAGACGGGAACTCCCCAAAAACCCAACGATGCAAAGACGAACAGTGGTTCCATTGCAGGCACCAGAAGGGCTCAGAAAGGGCCTCATCCCAAATTAGGGATGTCGGGGGACAGAAAGGCTGTCGCAACCACCTCTGCCACGTGCGCATCTGCGCCAAAACCAGCAGTAGGTACAGCAAAGACGATCGGGTCACCCGCTGGGGCAAAGAAATTTACATACGCAGAAAGGCGGACTGCCGCCCAAACCCTGCGCTCACACGCTAGAAGCAACGTCGCCACGCCTTTGCCTGAATGGCTAAAGAAGGTAGAGTGGGCAAGGACGGTGTTCCCCAACTATGGGCAGTAGAAGCCCCAACAGGAAGGTGCTCAGGCAAAGAGGCAACGCTCCATAGAGCTGCCCTGCCCGTCGGCGAAGAGATCGAAGATCCAGCCGTCGGTCTCCTTTGCCGAGATCACAAGAGATCGGGTCCTACTGGGACTTATTGACAGGGGAAATCCGGAGAACAGGATCCCTAAAAATAAATGGAAGGCGAGAACGCGAGACGAGCCAGGGAACCGCTCATGGAACCTCGGGAAACCAGCCGATGGAGCCACGCACTATCCACCGAGGAGAACCACGTTCTACGCCTCGAGATCAGTCCCGGAGCACGGCCTCAGAGTCGAATCATAATACCACCAACAACTTTCTCTCTTGCTTGCTTTTACATTGTAATTGTTCGTGCGTTATAGTTGTTGGTGCCCCACAAGCCACGCTTAGTCGATAGAAGCTTTTTCTATCGCGCTCTCTGGCTTTCGATTTAATTCGTGATCCGCGCTCTTGAACTTTTTGTACTTTGTGTCTTTGCGGTTTTGGAATTTGATCCCAGTGCCAAATTTACCTGAGGTATTTTTCATATTTTATTTTATTTTCTTATAATGGCTTTTATCTGTTCAATGACAAATTGTATTCTTTCCTCTTCACCGAATGAAGATTTTATTTTCTGCTGGTTCTGCGAAACGATCATGCTTGTTAAATGTGCAGGATTTAATGGCAGACCTAAGGACTTTCTTGAGCAGCGTGTCGGTCTCATGTGGGCATGTGAGTCCTGCAGGAAATTGGTAAGTGAGATGACCAGCTTTATGAGGCAGACTAGAGACGGCCTTTTAAATCTTTCGGGAGCTATTAAAAAGCGCAATGAAGTGTTTGATTCCGTTTGTGCCCAATTTAGTAATAAATAATTACTAAGCGAGTCGCCCAAACGCAAAAAAGCCAGCCCAACGGCAGTAAATAAAGTTGTGGCATCCACCCCAAATCCGAACCTGATTACTGCAGCAATTTCTGTTGACTCAGCAACTGTGCCAATGGATACGGCTGGGTCCGGTGGTGTCCCTGTTTCCGGAAGTCATGTTGGGAAAAAATCTCCAGAGCCGGCTGAGTTATCAAATTCGGGGACGACCGTACCCATAGGTACAGTAGGTACCGTTTCTGGCTCTCAGCCGAGTGGGGTTCAGACTGCTGCTGAGGGGCGTAAGAAACTTTCAGTTGTTCCACATAGGAAGCAATTATTTGTTTCTAGATTTACCCCGGATACCAAATCTGAGGATGTTTTGGAATTTATACGAAAAAAATTCCCATCTGAAGACATCGCAGTTGAACAATTTCGATTTTCGTACGCCCGTAGGATATCGTCTTTTAAAATATTTGCTTCGCCTGATGTGTTTAATGTACTACTTTCTGAAATCTTTTGGATTAATGATGATTTGGTAATAAAAGAATTTGTTCCTAATAAACCGAGAACAAATAACAGGCCTCCCACTGTGCCTAATAAAGGGCTTTCCACTATGCCAAATAACAGGCCTTCCTTTTTGGCTTATCAAAATGTTAGACGACTAAATATAAAGCTACCAAAGCTTTATGCTGACTCCTCTGCATTTACTGAAGATATTTTGGCTTATACGAAAACTTGGCGGAAACAAGAGATATCTGACTCTGAAGTTCTGTCAAACAACTTTAACACCTACAGGACCGATCGCTCCTCGCGTAGGAGATGCTTTCGTAAATGTGACTATAATAAACTAAACTACATGATCTCGCAATATATTTGGACTGATTTGTAGAATTGCATGGATATTGAAAGTGCAATTGAACTTTTCTATAGCGTTTTAAACACTATTCTTAACGTATGCGTTCCTGACAGGCTTCCTCCAAAGGAAAGGCCTCCTTGGTTTAACAATGATCTTCAAAGACCTAAAAATCTTAAATCCTACACTTATAAATAGTATAAAAAATCGGGTAAGCCATCTGACTTTTCGAAATATGTGGTGGCTCGTTCAGATTTTAATGTTCTGTGACGAAGAAGGTGAAGTGGATAGTAGTAGGTTAATACGGGTGCTGGCTCACTTTTAATTGATCGTGACAAACCAATTAGCACCTATTAGTCACGCATGGTTGCACATTGACCTAATTAGCACCAATTAGTCACGCATGAATGCACACAGGTGTTATAATGACCTAATTAGCACATAGGTGTTATAATGACCTAATTAACATAATTAATCAATAAAAGTGTGGGAGAAAGGTGGGGGGGAAAAATGGAGTGTGTGGGTGACCGTTAAGATGCACATAGGTGTTATAATGACCTAATTAACATAATTAATCAATAAAAGTGTGGGAGAAAGGTGGGGAAAAATGGAGTGTGTGGTGACCGTTAAGATGCACACAGGTGTCAGAATTTGTGATTGGTTGTGGTGTGTAGGAGTGTGAGAGAGGTGTGTTTTCTCATGCCTAGAATTTGTGTGTAGGAGTGTGAGGGAGATGTGTTTTCTCATGCCTAGAATTTGTGTGTAGGAGTGTGAGGGAGTTGTGTTTTCTCATGCCTAGAATTTGTATGTAGGAGTGTGAGAGAGAGGGGTCATGCTTAGAATTTGTGTGTGTAGGAGTGTGAGAGAGGGGTCATGCTTTGAATTTGTGATTGGTTGTGGTGTGTAGGAGTGTGAGGGAGATGTGTTTTCTCATGCCTAGAATTTGTGTGTAGGAGTGTGAGGGAGGTGTGTTTTATCATGCCTAGAATTTGTGTGTAGGAGTGTGAGAGAGGGGTCATGCCTAGAATTTGTGGTTGCACAAAAACAAATGAGATCGTTTATTTAGTCAAATGCGTTTTTATTTATTTAATCAAGTTTTCAAAAAAGTTACATGTCAAGAAGAAATGTGGAAAGTAGTTCAGTTTAAGAAAAGTATTCGAGTTGAGTGAATCTTATAAAATCGTCGTGTGAACCCTCCGGAAATTTCAAGTTGAAGAAAACTCGTGTTAATCGAAATCTATGTAATCGTATTTTCTTTATAAAAATCAAAACATTTTACAGTTTAAGTAAAGTTGTGCTATTTTGTGAAATACCTGAATTTTAGTTTTGTGGACAAACTAAAAAAAAGAAAATAAAATACTTTACAGTTCAAGTAAAGTATAATAAAGTGAAAAGAAGAAGAAGTGAAAAAAAATATATTTCAAAACAATATTTAAAAACAAAAAAAAACAAAACAAATCAAACATGAATAAGTATTGTGATAAGTGCAATATTACCCTATCGGCCAACATTTCATGGAGTCATCATCTGCGAACGGAGCAACATAAAAGAAATGTCATAGAGCCAGTGGATTCAAAAATTAAAAAAATCAGATCTGGATTCCGAGGAAGGATTATTCACTATCTATATGAAAATACTAGTAATAATGTGATTTATCTAACAAGATTTATGGAGGAAGCAGGAGAAGCTTTTCTTCATCACTTGTATCCATTATTAGAGAGTTATGGATCAGTAAAAATTAACTTTGAACTTTTTGGGAAATATGCGCTCTTAAAGGAAGAAGTGGAATGTGAAGAAATAAAGTCATTTCAAAGTAAAATGACAATAATCAGTGCCAACTCCAATATAGAAACTGAATATAAGGAGCACATGGAGAAAATTTTGGTGAGGATGGAGGAATTCCAAGAAAGGGGTAGTGGATGGACATTGATTCATCTCATTCGATTGGAAATGAATATCAATCAATATTCACCTTTAAGAGGATCATCCTATATTAAACTACCCTCTTGGTTAGAAAATAAAAATGCAATCATAAATGTTAAAAACCTGAATGATGAATATTGTTTTAAGTGGACCTTAATCGCTGCATTAAGCAACCTTAATAAAAATGCAGGTAGATGCACGAGTTATAAAGTTAATGTATATGATGATTTCATTCAAGTCAATGGGATCACATTAAATTTCAGTGGATTGGAATTTCCACTTAAACCGTCAGACATCAAAAAATTTATAGAGAAAAATAAAGAAATAAATATAACGCTTTTTGGATTCGAGGATGGAGCTATTTTTGGACCTATATACTATTACCCAGAAGTGAGGAAAAATTCGATAAATATGTTGCTAGTGGAGGAAGGAAACAAAGCACATTATACTTGGATAAAAAACCTATCAAAGTAAGTAGTTTTATAATATCATTATTATTATTATGTATTATGTATTATGTATTATTATTTTTTTTGTTTGTGTTTTTTTTTTTTAATTTTATAATATTCATGTTTTCATATTTAAAAAAAAAAAATTGTTTTTTTATATTTTTATTGTAGTTTGGTTTCCTCGCAAGTTTCGAAAGATAAAGCAATGAAATGGTTCTGCCAAATTTGTTTAAATTATTCATTGAGTGAAGATGCTGCCAACCGACACTCTGAAGTCTGCGGTAAAAAGGTATCACGTCTACCAAACCCGAGGGATGCAATTTTAAAATATATGAATATTCAAAAGGAAGTGATGATACCATTCACAGTATACGCTGATTTTGAATGCATCCTTCAACCTATTAATAAAAATGAAACATTAAATTTAAATATAGTAAATATTCATAAGCCTATTTCATATGCATACTATATAAAGTGTGCACATGATAATAGTTTAGATAAGTTTGTTTTAGAAACTAAATTAAACTCAGGAATGAATTTCCTCCTATCTCTTATAGAAAATTTAACACTTATATTTGAGAATCATATTTCCAAAAATGTACCCATACTTATATCTGATGATGAAGAAGAAGATTTTAAAAAATCAATTAATTGTCATATATGCAACACTCCTCTTTTATTAGATAGAGTTAGGGATCACTGTCACTTCACAGGAAAATTTAGGGGTGCAGCACATAATGCGTGCAATTTAAAATATAAAGTCCCAAAATTTATTCCTGTTTTCTTCCACAATTTCACCAGGTATGATTGTCATCTATTTATAAAAGATTTGGCTCTCATACCTGGTGAAATAAAGGTAATTCCATTAAATAAGGAACAATATATTTCAATATCAAAAATTATAACTATTAGTAATGGTGAAAACTTTGAAATCCGTTTTCTAGATTCGTTTCGTTTTATGCCTTCTGCATTAGATACATTAGCTTCAAACCTGGATAGTGAACAAATGCATATTACAAAATCATTTTTCCCAAATGAAAATCAGTTTAACCTTATGCAAAGAAAGGGTGTATTTCCTTATGAATATTTAGATTCAGTTGAGAAATTAAAAGAAAGTATATTACCTCCTAAAGAAGCTTTCTATAGTTCCTTAACTGAAAATGAATGTTCAAATGAAAATTACACTCACGCACAAGAGGTATGGAATGAGTTTTCATGTGAGAACTTAAAAGATTATTTAGAGTTATATTTGAAAACAGATGTTTTATTAATGGCTGATGTCTTTAATAACTTCCGAAGACTTTGCATTAAAATTTATTCACTTGATCCAGCACATTTTTTCACAACACCAGGTTTATCATGGGAAGCTATGTTGAAATGTACTAAAATTGAATTAGATTTATTAACTGATATAGATCAATATAAATTTATTCAAAGTGGTATTCGAGGTGGTTTAGTACAATGTACATGTAGATATGCTAAAGCAAATAATAAATATGTTGATAATTTTGATAGTACTCAAAAATCATCATATTTAATTTATTTGGATGCAAATAATTTATATGGTTGGGCTATGTCACAATCTTTACCATATGGAGGTTTTGAATGGCTTTCAAGGGAATCACTTGATAGTATTAATATTTCAGAGATTGGAGATGATAGTGAATATGGATACATTTTCGAGGTAGATTTAAAATATCCTTATAAATTACATAATACACATAATGATCTTCCATTTTGTTGCAATAATCAATTACCAACAAACAGAGATAAAATTAAAAAATTAATTGCTGATTTAAGGGATAAAGAAAAATATATTATTCATTATAAAAATCTTCAACAGTGTATAGAAAATGGTTTAATTTAAAAAAAAATTCATAGAGGCCTTCGTTTCTTACAGAAGCCTTGGTTAAAAGCATACATTGACTTGAATACATTTCATAGAACTAATGCAAAAAATGCATTTGAAAAAGATTTTTTTAAACTTTTAAATAATGCTGTCTATGGAAAAACCATGGAAAATGTTGATAAAAGAGTGGATGTAAAGTTTATTACAGAATGGGAAAGTGCTTCACCATTAGACTCTGCTGGACCTAAAAGACATTGTGCTAGATCTCTTATTTCAAAGTCCAACTTCCATAGCGTAAAACAGTTTTCAGAAAACTTCTTTGCTTTTCAAATGAAAAGGTTAAATGTGTTATACAATAAACCTGTATATTTAGGGTTTGTTGTATTAGATTTATAAAAAAGGAAAATGTATGATTTTCATTATAATTATATAAAACCCAAATACAATGAAAATGTGCAATTAAATTATATGGATACAGATTCTTTTATATACACAATTAATACTGATGATTTTTATAAAGATATTCAGAATGATATTGAGATGAAGTTTGATACATCAGATTATTCTGATGAATTATTAAATCTCTATAATTTCCCTAAAGCTAATAAAAAGAGGTTGGGGTTTTTTAAAGATGAACTCAATGGAAGACCGATGACTGAATTTGTTGGTTTAAGATCGAAAATGTATGCCTTTAGGTCATCTAATATTAATGACATATCTGAAAAAACAGTGAAAAAATCAAAGGGGGTTAAAAGAAGTGCTATTGATCAATTAACTTTTAATAGTTTTAAAAAATGTTTGTTTTCAGAAGAGGAAGTGGTCGGATCTATGTCAATGATTAGATCTAAAAATCATCTTTTATCAACAGTTAAATGTAAAAAAGTTGTTCTCAGTCACAAAGATACAAAGCTCGTTATACAAAACAATAAAATTAATACATTACAATATGGACATTATAAAATAGAAGAAAACAAATTAGAAAATAAACTTGATGAAATAAATGCAAATATTTATGTTTACGAGCAAAGAATAAAAGAAATAGAGAATTGTTCTAATAGAAATAATAATCAAGACATTGAAATAGAAAAATTAAAGAAAAATATTGATGATTGAACATTTGAAATGTTTTACCAGAGTGTCGTCTTTAACCTCTTTTTTGATAAGGTTTTGAAATTCTGAAAATATAAATATTATTAGTATAAATATTATTTTATATATGTATATTTATTATTCAACTCACCTTTTTCTACTCTATTTGAAATAGTATTATTAACCTCTTTATTGTTAAGGTTTTGAAATTCTGAAAATATAAATATTATTAGTATAAATATTATTTTATATATGGGCACTTCCAAAATGTCGCTCGGGACATTTGCACACCTTTAAAGTTGAAAAAAAATTGTAAAACAATGGATTTTAATTTTAATTATGGGCTTTTCTTTTCACTCTTCCCAAGCTATATTTTTGGTAAAAATCTTGATTTTGTACCACTTTTAGTTTTTAAGATATCGGTAAAAAACTGACATATTCGCTCGGGACAAAAATAGAAGTGGATTTCGGGGAAGTTCATACAACACCAGAAATTAGCGAATTCTGATGGAATATTTTAATGCGATATTTTTAGAATGTTGTTTAAACATGTCGCTGTGAAATGCTTTTGGTTTTACTCAAAAATTTTTTGCCGTTTTTTTTTTATGCAGTTTCAAACACATTCGCTCGGGACATGTCGCTCGGGACATTTTTTCCGACTGTTTTGTAAAGCGGATTTCTTTACCTCTATCTCTCAATTGCTGGATGTTTTGCTTTTAACTTAATAGTTTAGCATGTGAATGAAGCATTCAGTACGGAAAAATGTTACATACTAGCATTCCTATAGGATAAATTAACAACAGAAGACAGGTCCAAAAAATAACAAAGAAATAGCCAAAAACTGATTTTTGCGTATATTGGTGGAGTTTGTCATAAAAATAATCAAACTATACTCCAAATTTGTAGTTAAGCTCAGTATCCAACTAATTAGAAACTAATATCGGGGCAAAATCATGTGGAAATATGTTTTATTCAAGTTTCAAGGTTTTTGGCTTGGTGGACTTTTTTTTGGAAGTGCCCATATGTATATTTATTTTTCAACTCACCTTTTTGTAGCCCACTTGAAATAGTATTTGCAACTTCTTTATTTAAATTCTGCAAAAACAAACATATTTCCCTACTCAATCAGATTATAGTATCACTATTAGTTATTTTGAAATCGTTAATGTCATTAATTATAATTTTGTCTGTACTACTTTCACTTTCTTTTTTATTTAAATACTCAATTAACATTTGAGCTTCTAAATTTCTCTTTCTTAAATATATTCCATTAATTTTTTCTGCTGTTTCGATAGCTATTTCTTTTATTTGTGGGACATCGTTAAGATAACCTGGTTCTAGATCTCCTATCTCTTCCCGTTTACTCTCTTGCATAGAAATAAGATCAGCATCTTTCGAAATTCTTTCATATACTTTCCTATCTTTCTGTCTCTCTGCATGTATTAGTGCATGTGTTAGAACTTCAGCAAATTCAAAGCAATTTATTCTTAATGTTGCTAGGGGGGGACTAATATTTCGTTTAGATTTTCGTTGGTGGTGGGGGGTAGTTATATGTTTTGTATTCCTACGTTTAGATTTATTTACACTACGTTTAACATTTGATCTTCTATATATATTATTGTAGTGACATTTAACACCTACCGTAGCACTTTTATATGTTACGGTGAAGAATCTATTTAACCCCCTTCTTCCTAAATCCAGATGTCCTCCTATTTTCCTTTCATTCTCAATTAATTGCTTTTTAAAATTCTCTATTATTCCTCTCTTTGTAAATTCTATTTCAGAGTTATGCATGTTTGCAGTGTTTTTTAATTTATACGTGATATTTCTTTTTATTGGAACTCGTCCTATACTTTCAAAGTCTGACTCACTATCATTGATACCAATCCCTATTTCTTGAATTGTATTACTTATTTTAGGTGCTTGACTTACGTTTTGAAATTCTGATTTACTATCATTGATACCAACACCATTTCTTTGCGATTTTTCATCTCCTATGCTTTTATTTTCTATTATCTCAACATTTGTATCTTTAGTAATAATATCAAAAAGATTGAGTGAGTTTGTTGTTGTTGTTGCAGATGTTGTTGTTGTAGTTGCAGATGTTGTTGTGGATGTTGAGGTACTTGATTCTTCTTCTCCTGCTTCCTCCTCCAGACTACTTATCAAAGTAGGTGGGTTTGATGTTGATGTTGATGTTGTAGGTGTAATTGTTGTTGTTGTGTTTATTTTTTCTTCAAGCACAGTTGCATTAATACTATTATTATTAGTATTAATTATTTTCATGTCCACTTCACTTTTTAAATTTTTTTTCACTGTCATTAGTACTCTTGTTCATAAGATCCATAAAAATATGGCTATCTTCCATGATCTCGAACTTTAAGTCAATTTTTATAATTTTATTTAATTTTGGCATATTTATGAATACTTCAATTGAGTTATTCGAAATAGAGGGTTTATCAATGACTAACATTTCACTAGGCACCGGTAACATTTTCGCAACCGGATTCATTAATGAAATTAAAAAAAATATTATCATGAATGACATTTTAAGTTTTTTAATAAATGAATGCACGCACAACGAATAAACGATCCGAAATTGACTTGAGGGAACGAATAGACGGAAACTGAAAACTTTTTAAAATGCCCCCCTTTTATATCATCTAGATTTGTATATGTATATATATATATAAATATATACATGAGTCTATTTCAAGCATTGACGTCAATGCGTACATTTTAATTGATTATATACTTCAAGTTGTTGTTTTTGTGAATCCAAGTATATGTTAATTTTAAAAAGTCTACACAGTGCGTAACTATACAATCATCTTTTTTGTTTTAGATTCTTTAGAGCTCAAGTTCCATACAAAATTCTTATCTGCACACGCACGCTCTCTTAACCTACTCATCTCACAAGCACATAATCAATTCCATTCGAATTCTTATCTATACATGTTTCTTCACACTTTATAAATAGGAATTGTGCGTGTGAAGAAACATAATTTGATTTGAGGCATTGACGTCAATGTGTGAAATGTCTAGCCAACGCACAAGCACATAATCAATTCCATTCGAATTCTTATCTTTACATATTTCTTCACACTTTTTAAATAGGAATTGTGCGTGTGAAGAAACATAATTTGATTTCACACATTGACGTCAATGTGTGGAATTTAATTTTTCTACGCATTCACTTGTTTTTATAGAATTTCTTTTTTGTGAATCCAACTATCTTCTGATTTTGAAAAGCCTAGCCAACGTACAAACACATAATCACCTTTTTGTTTCAGAATCTTTTCAACAAGATAAGTATTAGGGAATTTTGTTTTTTTAATTTCTTGTTTATAGAAGCCCCCTTGAATTGGATCACCCTTCAAATCTTCAAGTAAATATGTGGTGGGAGATGTATTTTGTACTTTACGAATTCGAAAAATTTCCGTTGTCCAGTTTGGAGTATAACCTTTTTCAAAGACATGCTTATATTTACTTATTCGTACATGATCCCCCTCTTTAAACTTTCCATTTGTGAATATTTTTAGATGATTGTATGATGTCATCAAAATCTGCTTTTCATTTTTAGCATTAACATCAATGGGTTTCATTTTAATGGTTCTGTGCTTCCTATTGTTATAATTATTAATCAATTCTTTGTATACTTGAAGCCATGTGTATTTTCCATTAAAACTGAACTCACGCCACATAAGTTCTTTTAATGTTCTATTAAAACGTTCCACAATAGATGCTTTAAGAGTACTAAATGTTGAGTAATGATTAATTTCATATCGTTTCATTAATTCTCTAAATTGTTTATTATAGAATTCATTTCCATTATCTGTTTGTAAATTCTTTGGTACTCCACGATCAGATTTTATTATTTTTTCCATTGCTCTTGTAACTTCTTCTGCATTTTTTGATTTTATTGCTTCACCCCATCCATATTTAGAAAAGGTATCTATAACTGTTAATAGATACCTAAAGCCTTTATTCGATGATGCATATGCCCCCATTTCAACTAAATCAGCCTGCCATAAATCATTAATACCCTTTACTATAACTCTACGTCTTGGAAAATTCTTGAATGATGGTCGATGTAATTCATTTACAATATCTCGTTTACTCATGACTTTATTTGATTTGCTACAAATGGTTTCTTCTCTAAAGATTCAGTTTCACTTTTTAAAACTGCAGTCGGTGCAATGATATAATTGAAAATGTTACTTTCTATTTCATTTATATCCTCTACTATCTTATTAATAGTTTTCAAGAGATAGTCCAATTTTTTAGAAATTTCACTCACTTTTCCCTCAATATTATTGATTCGAGGTCTTAATCTAAAGATTTCTTGTTTCTGTGGTTGTTTAGAAATTTCACTAGATGTATTCTGTATTAGTTTACTTATTTCATCATCAACATAAAATTTTGTTGCAATATCATTTTCATGAATGGGGGGTAGGGAATTCTTAAATCGTTTCCTCTGAATATTTAAATGTCCATCATAATCATTGAGTATACTTTGAAATTTTTCCACACCTTTTGTTATATCTCTTGAGTACTCTTTCTCATTTAAAAAACAACCAAACTTATCAACTGTCATTTTAATTATAAAATAAATAATGAAAGAACGGTATATTTATGTATGATCCACATTAATTGTTAAGACCTCTTCTTCGTTTTTACGATGTGAAAATGGACTACCTCGAAGAATCGTTCCATCTATTTGTATCTGATCAGAACGACTGATTGGTGTGGGTTTTTTCCGTAAATTTTGATTTATGAAATTGTTAAGATTTTCCAATTTATCAAGAAGCTCTTTTAATCTATTATGTATATACTCCATTTGAGTTAGCATTTTTATTACTTTACTTTCCAACTCTGATACTCTTTTATTTCGTTGATGAAATGATTTAGTTATAGTTTCGATTTGTTGCGATTTCGCTTCGTTAATTTTCTCATCTACATAAAATTTATTAGCCAAATCATTTCCATTTATTGGATTTGAAGAGTTTTTAATTCTTTTTTTCTGAACATTTATGTGACCATCAGTATCTAGATTTAAACCTGTAAGACTCTCAACTTCCCTTTTGAAAAGTGAGGAAAAATCTCTATCATTTGAAAAGTGACCAAACTTGTCAATAGACATTTTACTATTAAACAAAATGAGAAAATGTTTTCCATTTTATTAATATATTATTTTTGCTTCACGCAATTCTTCTATTATTGAAAGAATTTCATTTGTATGGTTATTATTACCAGCAGCTCTTGATGCCATTAAGAGTTGTAATCTTTCAACAAGTTCATTCACATTATCCCAATATACATAATTTGGTGGTAATTTTTGTAGTCTCATATACCCAGAACCAGTATATTCTTTATTTACTGAAGACGAAGATATTAATGGTTTAATAATTGAAGAATATTTTTTAGAACGATTTCCTTTTATTTGACCATCTGGTTGATAGTTTCTTTTGTGAGCACTTGTTTCAATTAAAATGTTTCTATATGATTCTAAATCATTCTTAGTATAATCCTTAGGTCTGTTATGAAAAATTAAAGAGTATAAACCAGGTGATAGAGTCCAAAAATTTCCGCTTCCTAATTCCATTTCATTTTTTTTAATTTTAAACGTACTATTACCCAACATTAAAATATTATTTTCTTCTCTTGGTCCATAACTATTATCTAAAATCTTTTCTTGTTTTAACTGATTAATGTTGATATTATACTTCACCCCGGTTTCTTCATATACACTTTCATTTAAATCATCTATATGAGAGTGTTGTGAAACATCAGATTCGTCTATAAGAGACTGTTGTGAAACATCAGATTCGTCTATAAGAGATTGCTGAGAAATGTCAGATTCATCTATGTGAGAGTGTTCTGAGTAAGCATCAACATAAGCATCACTCTCATCATCACTTTCAATTACTCTCTCCTGTACCCTTTTATTACTTTTAGGTACGTTTATTTTCTCTTTCTTAAATTTGGTCTTAACATTGTGTGTATCATTAATATACTTTTTTTTTTTTATTTAATTTTTTATTTTCATTTAGTAATTCATTTAAAGGTTCTGTAATAGGTTTAAAAGTTTCCTCCAAATTTGATACGTTCTCATTTTTTATTTGCTTCAATTCATCAAATTTTCTTTTTAATGAATTCCTACTTTTTGTCAACTGTTCTAAAAGATTTCGCTTCATTGTTCTAGTTTTCTCTGATACTCATGTGGTACTGGGGGAAAATGTAGTATAATATAAATATTTATAACAAAGTGTTTTGAGTTTAATGAAATTTTATTTTTATTTGAGAAAATAAGTACATTAATAATATTAAAATTGAATACATTTTAAGCTTTATTTGAGAAAATAAGTACATTAATAATAATATTAAAAATGAATACATTTTAAGCTTTATTTAATTCTAAATAGAGGTTGTTATCATTCCTTTTAATAATACAAAAAAGATTATCTTTTATATATTCAATGGTTGAATCATCTAAAGTCGAGTATCGTTCCGGTAAGTACAGCATATACTCTTCAAGTTCAAGAGTGAGGGCCATTCCAAAGCTGGTTTTTTTACGTTGAGCTCGTCGAATAGGGTAGCACACATCCGATTCCATCTTTGTCTTTGTTAAGAGAGGCTTTGGTAGGTTAGCATTAAAATCCTTGAGTACCTTCATCATTTCTGGGTTGACCATTTGTAGTTGTTTCTTCATCTAGTTGTTTCTTCTTCTTCTTGTTATTGTTTTTATAGTTGTTTTTGTTGTTTGTAGTTGTTTTTATAGTTGTTTTTGTTGTTTGTAGTTGTTTTATAGTTGTTTTTATAGTTGTTTTTTTTCTTCTTGTTATTGTTTTTGTTGTTTGTAGTTGTTTTATAGTTGTTTTTATAGTTGTTTTTGTTGTTTGTAGTTGTTTTATAGTTGTTTTTATAGTTGTTTTTATAGTTGTTTTTTTCTTGTTATTATTGTTTTAACTGTTTTTCTTGTTTGCGAGATGATTTAGATTAAAACTTGCAACTTAAAACTTAGGTTGAGACTGTTTACAAGTGGTTTTTCAAATGCGACTTAAAATAACTTTTGATCGAGTTTTTATACCTTTTGGTAAACTAACCCTCCTTTTTCTATCTCTTTCTTGATTTAGAATTGACCAATCATAACAGCGAATAGCATGTGGAATAGAGTGAGTTTCAAGAATCATAGAGAATCAAAGAGAAGTCACTTGACCATAACGAGAAAGTTAGGGAGAGATAGAGAGTAAGAATTGGAGGGAGAGGTGTCCACAGTTGGTACTATTGAAAACTTGTTTTCTCTCATAATTATAGTTAATATTATTCCCCAAGTATTTCACAACTTCTTTTGGGGGCTGTAAATTTCCAAAACTATCAAAATAATGTATACTTTTTTTATTTTTGTTGTAAGCTACCCAATGTGTACCATTTGATGAACTATCATCTAGGTTTATAATTCCTGACTCTTCTCTCCACGGAGATTTTGGTAGTGAGTCTCTCATAAACACACCTCGGAAATGTGGAATATACTTTTGAGCAAAATTCCAAATTTCAAAATTTGAAAGCGGTTTTTTAGGTAGCTTAGTAATCAGTTTTTTGGATTTCCTCTAAATGGATTGAGATATAATCCATAACCTTTTCTATAAGGTTTTAGAAACATACCTTCACCCACCTTAATACTTTCCATTTTTGTATTATGTCGTTTACTCTCTTCTAATTGTTTTTTTCCAATATTTGCATTATTAATAGTTTTAACAATGGCTGCACTACCAGAGGCAAGACTACCTAATGCACTTAATGCAGTCAAAATGGGTACAATAGGTAAAAAACCACCAATTTTCGGTACATTAATAACGCGAGGAATCTTAATTTTTTTTTTTTATTTCTACCAATTGTTTTACTGACTGCCTTACGCGCAACCTTGATTGCACTCATTAGATCTAGTGGTTTTTGAGTTTTCAATGCCCGCATTCCTGTTTGGACAACATTTGAAAAACTCTTTACCTTTGATCTCCTCTTCTTACACTTTCTCTTTGTTTTCTTCTTCACACCCATTCCGAATTTCTTTTTTGTTTTCATAATATTTGTAACCAAGTATGCTGCTGTTTTCTCCGCAATACTACTATCTTTTGTTCCAACACGTTCCCACGCTTTATTTATTAATATTGCATCAGCCTTATGTCGATCAGCTAGATCCTTATTTTGTGAATATGCAATATCATGTACTCTACAAGCTTCATCCAATTGATTTATCCCACGATCACCGCGCTCCAACCTTTGTTTAAGCTTTGTTCCAGGTCCACAAAAATTATAGCCAGGAATATGTGCTTCAAATGGAAGTGTGTTAATTATTTTGTTGATAATACCACTACCTCGTTTCAAGTTTGAACTCTGACTGCAACAATTATAAAAACTTTTACCCATTTTATATAATGTTTAATCAAGGAGCATTTCTCATCGAATGAACTACATTACAGACGTGAATATGCGTTTAATACGTCAAAAACAAGAAATCTATGTTAGAAATATCGAGGGTGGTGATCAATCATTTAAAAATTCAGTTCCACGACATAGTTCTTTATTACCCAATACAATAAGAGCATTGGTTGTCGGTCCGTCAAACTGTGGAAAAACAAATGTTATGCTCAGTCTTATTGAAAGTCCAAACGGTCTTAAATTTGAAAATATATATGTATTCTCAAAGAGTTTATATCAACCAAAGTATGAGTATTTAGAGAAACTAATTAAACCGATAAAAGGTATGGGATATTATACATTCTCACAAAATGATGAAGTTTTACTACCCGCTAAGGCTAAAGAAAACTCTATTATGATTTTTGATGATGTTGCTTGTGAAAAACAAAACAATATTCGTTCATATTTTTGTATGGGACGTCATAAAAATATAGATTCTTTTTACCTATGTCAAACGTATACTCATATTCCAAAACATCTAATACGTGATAATGCGAATATGATTATAATGTTTAAACAAGATGATTTAAATATGCGACATATATATCGTGATCATGTAAATACTGATATGTCTTATGATTCATTTATGAAAATTTGTCAAAAGTGCTGGAGTGATAAATACGGATTCCTCATAATAAGTAAAGATAACGATATGGAAAAAGGAAGATATAGGAAGGGTTTTAATGAATTTATAATTATTTGAGAATATAAGTTTCGTTCTGTAGGCTATATTTTCACAGTTCATTATTAGATTCCAAAATGAGTAGATCATTCACTCTTACACTAAATGGTAATGAACCCATTACAAACATTACTTATTTCCCACCCATAGAACTGACGAATGGTGACTATGAGTGTGCACTCATTGACTTTCATATGTACAACTCTATACCCAATGTTGATATAAATAATAATCTATTTCATATTGGTGATAAAGTTATTCAACTCCCCATAGGATCATATGAACTCAATGATATTTATGATTTTCTAAAAAATAAACTAAATGATTATGATCTTGAGAAAACATTTCAAATGGAAAGTAATAATAACACACTTCAAGTTCATATTACAACTACCAAGGAACCTATTTATTTTAATAGAAACAACTCCATTGGACAATTGCTTGGTTTCAATAAAAAAATAATCTACCCCGACCTGAAAAAAACCTATATATCGGATCAACCTGTTAACATTTTAAAAATAAACACAATACGTTTAGTATGTAATATTGTGAGCGGATCATATATTGATAGTAGGCAAGATCATTCATTATACGAATTCGGAATTAATGTTCCACCGGGCTATAAAATGAATATCACACCACACAATCTCATTTACTTACCAGTCAACACTAGAGAAATAAGTACACTCTCTATACACATAACTGATCAGAACGGTGAACTTATTAATTTACGCGGTGAAAACTATACAATTCGTTTACATTTAAGACTAATACAATGATTGTATATAATAAAAGAGATGATACTTACCATCATCAGCACACTTTCAAACATAAAGTTATAGGAAGAGGATCGAAAGTAAAAAGACACACAATTACATTAAAAAACAAGTTAATTCTTAAATCATTGGGCTTCAAAGTACGAGTTTAACTAAAGTTATGGGTCTGAATGAAATATTGGCGGTACGAGAAAAACCTTTCTCTGATGATAGTATATCGAAGAAAGAATATCACAGTTATTCACCCTATCAACAATCATTTAAACCGAATGATGAGATAAGAATTACAATTCAAAATCAAGATTTATATGTACTCCCCCATGAGAGTCTTCTAAATTTTCAAGGAGATATTACTCTAATTAAGGAAGGGGGGGCGGTAGAAACTCAAAATGTTATTGGGAGGATGAGAAATAATTGCATGGCATACTTTTTAGATGAAATACGCTATGAAATAAATGGTGTTGAGATAGATAGAACAAGGTTTAGTGGTATTACTTCTACAATAAAAAACTTTGTTTCTTTAAATCAATTTGAAAGCAAGAGACTTTACAATTCTGGATGGAGTGGAGGATCCGATTTCAATTTAAGCCCCAACTTTAACTTTTCAATACCCCTTAAAAATCTACTTGGATTTGCTGAAGATTTCAAAAAAGTTTTATTAAATTGTAAACATGAACTAGTACTATTGATATCAAAAAATTTAAATGATGTACTTGAGGAAGATAAAAATGAGAATGGAGTAAGAGTCGGAAAATATCATCTCAATATGACTAATATTACATGGAAAATTCCTCATATAACACCCAGCGATTCAACGAAAATTAAAATGTATGATATTATAAAAAGTGGATCCAATCTACCGATTGCATTCCGTAGTTGGGATACATACATTAATCCTAAACTAAGTAATGGAACACATCATGTTTGGAACGTTAAATTAGCGGCTAACCGCGAACGCCCACGTTTTGCTTTAATTGCATTTAAAGATAATCACCATCTGATTACAAACAATTTAAGAAATCTAAAGGTCTACTTAAACTCTGAAACATATCCCTACGATGACTTGAATTTGGACTTTGAGAAAGAACGATTTGCCCACCTTTATGAAATGTATTGCAAGTTTCAAACTAGCTACTATAATCGAAGTGAATCTCCTTTACTATCACCTGCAGAGTTTAAAACTAAAGCTCCTATTATCGTAATAGACTTATCATATCAAAATGAAATGGTTAAATCGGGACCCATTGATGTTAGGATTTCAATTGAACTTAGCAAGCCCGCTATCGAAAATGTTCAAGTATATTGCGTGCTGATACATGATGGTTTAGTTGAATATAACCCGTTGAATGGTCTAGTTCAGCGGATTGTCTAACAAACAATCAAGTAATCATGAGTGAAGATATTGTTGCAATTGATGTTCAAGGATTTCAAGGGAATAATAATAAATTTATTCTAAAAGAAATTGGAGTCGTATTCAAAAACGAAACAAACTTGAACTCTAATTTTCTCATACACTCTCCACATGATTTTATTGAATTGAATAAAAAATGTAGAAAAACAGCTACTTGGTTAACAAAAAAACATCATAAAATTTATTGGAACGATGGAGTATACTTTTTCAAAGAAATACAAATGTATTTAAGAGAAATAATTAGAAAAAAGGAAATAATTTGTAAAGGATATCAAAAAAGGTTATTCATACAAAAATTTTTAAAAATTGATGATGTAATTAACATTGATGAAATTGGATGTCCCTCTCTAAAAATAATGGATGGAAAACACTTGCCATATTGCTCATTACATGCTCTAGATGGTGTCTGCTCACTCAACAATGCTCATAAAATCTTAAACTTTTACACAAAAGAAAACTGCTAGCAACAACAACTTTTCATCATTCATTCTTTCATTCACAATTTGGGGGTCGAGAAAAGAAGTTTACGAAATGTCGGATTCTAATAAAAATCTTAATATACCGAATTATTCTTCCTTGATAAATAAAATTACTTTATTTATCAATACATTTGGAAATATGATTTCAAAAGAGGACTTGAAATTACTGTTGGAGTCAAGGGACATGTTCATGAGTATTGACGTGAAGGAGTTTATAAAAACAACATTTGGAGAACATTTTAATTTATGTAAATTTTCTAATGATAATATAGAAACGTGTGCTTGTTTTCATTTTGTAATTCAACAATATAAAGTTAGAAAATTAATTTCATCATATATTGAAATTCTAAAATAAAGAAAAAACTAAAAAAAAAATCTATTGTTTTGATTTTGTTTTTGAGGGTGGGTCTATCAACAGCTGTTGTATTATTTAACAGCTGTTTTCTAAGTATAATACAACGATTTATATCCAACAGACTTTAGTTTAAGATAAACATTCAACCTATTACGTTGAAAGAAAAAAAATGATTTCCTCAAAAATTGAAGAGTTCTTAAAAGAGTATGGGAGTGAGATCTTCAAGGAACATGTTTCGAGGTTGAAATCATTTCATACATTTTTTAAAGATGTTGAAGCCACCCCAGTAATTCATTCCAAGTATGGGGAACACCTATCATCCTGTGCATGGGCATATGATGATTGTAAAGTCGGACCTGACACCTGCAGGTGTATGCATATTGAAAAGAAAGAAGAAGATGTCATAAAACTGATGGAACGATACATTAATTTGTTTAAAAAACTCAATGGAAACTAATGTTACATGAATATGATTAAATAAATAAAAACGCATTTGACTAAATAAACGATCTCATTTGTTTTTGTGCAACCACAAATTCTAGGCATGACCCCTCCCTCACACTCCTACACACAAATTCTAGGCATGAGAAAACACACCTCCCTCACACTCCTACACACAAATTCTAGGCATGAGAAAACACATCTCCCTCACACTCCTACACACCACAACCAATCACAAATTCAAAGCATGACCCCTCTCTCACACTCCTACACACAAATTCTAGGCATGAGAAAACACATCTCCCTCACACTCCTACACACAAATTCTAGGCATGAGAAAACACATCTCCCTCACACTCCTACACACAAATTCTAGGCATGAGAAAACACATCTCCCTCACACTCCTACACACCACAACCAATCACAAATTCAAAGCATGACCCCTCTCTCACACTCCTACACACAAATTCTAGGCATGAGAAAACACACCTCTCTCACACTCCTACACACCACAACCAATCACAAATTCTGACACCTGTGTGCATCTTAACGGTCACCCACACACTCCATTTTTCCCCACGCATTCATGCGTGACTAAATGGTGCTAATTAGGTCAATGTGCAACCATGCGTGACTAATTGGTGCTAATTGGTTTGTCACGATCAATTAAAAGTGAGCCAGCACCCGTATTAACCAACTACTGTGGATGTTATTTGGTTACATACTCTGCCTACGGGATCGGCCTAGCTCAGGGAAGAGACAAGGGGGTCGGTTACTTCCGAAACAGCATCAGCGCCACACAATAAAACTTGTAGACAGAGTTGGGGAGGCTAAAGGAAGGAGGTAGTCAATCCGAATGAATGTAGGAGAAGATATCGATCTGTTAACCCAGTTGTTGAAGAACTAAGATGGTACTGTTCTTCGGCTTGGCCCACCCTACCTGTAAGGACATTGTAATGTTGGACGCCCCTACCCTTTTCAATAAAAACCGCTTTAACTCAGAAGCCCATTGTGTTGTTCTTTACTTCATTCTATACAACTTCAAATTAGATCGACTTCAAATAAATTCAAACTTTAAATACATGTTAACCAACGGAACTTAATCGCAAATTACAATAATCGCAATATTACTTAAGGGGGGAGATACATATAGACAAAAAAAAAATTCCATTTTTTTTTTATTATTTAAATTGGTAGAACAACTCTTTAAGAATGTGTCATGAAAGTTTCACGAAGAAATTCGAACTATTTTGGAACTTATACCAGGATGACGGCACCCACCTTCCTTGTGCAGTAGATATATTTCATTACTTTGAATGCGTTTTTCTCGAAACCATGTTTTCCTCAGCTGCGGATTGTGTATCTCAAAAAGTAATGCTTCGATCATCATGCTGCTTTTACAGAAATGTTTGTAATGAAATTGCCGACTGTCTGAACCTACTTTATGTAAAAATTTGTACGGTTAAGTATTTTTTGTTAAGAAAGATGGTGTCTGCTCACTCAACAATGCTCATAAAATCTTAAACTTTTACACAAAAGAAAACTGCTAGCAACAACAACTTTTCATCATTCATTCTTTCATTCACAATTTGGGAGTCGAGAAAAGAAGTTTACGAAATGTCGGATTCTAATAAAAATCTTAATATACCGAATTATTCTTCCTTGATAAATAAAATTACTTTATTTATCAATACATTTGGAAATATGATTTCAAAAGAGGACTTGAAATTACTGTTGGAGTCAAGGGACATGTTCATGAGTATTGACGTGAAGGAGTTTATAAAAACAACATTTGGAGAACATTTTAATTTATGTAAATTTTCTAATGATAATATAGAAACGTGTGCTTGTTTTCATTTTGTAATTCAACAATATAAAGTTAGAAAATTAATTTAATCATATATTGAAATTCTAAAATAAAGAAAAAACTAAAAAAAAAATCTATTGTTTTGATTTTGTTTTTGAGGGTGGGTCTATCAACAGCTGTTGTATTATTTAACAGCTGTTTTCTAAGTATAATACAACGATTTATATCCAACAGACTTTAGTTTAAGATAAACATTCAACCTATTACGTTGAAAGAAAAAAAATGATTTCCTCAAAAATTGAAGAGTTCTTAAAAGAGTATGGGAGTGAGATCTTCAAGGAACATGTTTCGAGGTTGAAATCATTTCATACATTTTTTAAAGATGTTGAAGCCACCCCAGTAATTCATTCCAAGTATGGGGAACACCTATCATCCTGTGCATGGGCATATGATGATTGTAAAGTCGGACCTGACACCTGCAGGTGTATGCATATTGAAAAGAAAGAAGAAGATGTCATAAAACTGATGGAACGATACATTAATTTGTTTAAAAAACTCAATGGAAACTAATGTTACATGAATATGATTAAATAAATAAAAACGCATTTGACTAAATAAACGATCTCATTTGTTTTTGTGCAACCACAAATTCTAGGCATGACCCCTCCCTCACACTCCTACACACAAATTCTAGGCATGAGAAAACACACCTCCCTCACACTCCTACACACAAATTCTAGGCATGAGAAAACACATCTCCCTCACACTCCTACACACCACAACCAATCACAAATTCAAAGCATGACCCCTCTCTCACACTCCTACACACAAATTCTAGGCATGAGAAAACACATCTCCCTCACACTCCTACACACAAATTCTAGGCATGAGAAAACACATCTCCCTCACACTCCTACACACAAATTGTAGGCATGAGAAAACACATCTCCCTCACACTCCTACACACCACAACCAATCACAAATTCAAAGCATGACCCCTCTCTCACACTCCTACACACAAATTCTAGGCATGAGAAAACACACCTCTCTCACACTACTACACACCACAACCAATCACAAATTCTGACACCTGTGTGCATCTTAACGGTCACCCACACACTCCATTTTTCCCCACGCATTCATGCGTGACTAAATGGTGCTAATTAGGTCAATGTGCAACCATGCGTGACTAATTGGTGCTAATTGGTTTGTCACGATCAATTAAAAGTGAGCCAGCACCCGTATTAACCAACTACTGTGGATGTTATTTGGTTACATACTCTGCCTACGGGATCGGCCTAGCTCAGGGAAGAGACAAGGGGGTCGGTTACTTCCGAAACAGCATCAGCGCCACACAATAAAACTTGTAGACAGAGTTGGGGAGGCTAAAGGAAGGAGGTAGTCAATCCGAATGAATGTAGGAGAAGATATCGATCTGTTAACCCAGTTGTTGAAGAACTAAGATGGTACTGTTCTTCGGCTTGGCCCACCCTACCTGTAAGGACATTGTAATGTTGGACGCCCCTACCCTTTTCAATAAAAACCGCTTTAACTCAGAAGCCCATAGTGTTGTTCTTTACTTCATTCTATACAACTTCAAATTAGATCGACTTCAAATAAATTCAAACTTTAAATACATGTTAACCAACGGAACTTAATCGCAAATTACAATAATCGCAATATTACTTAAGGGGGGAGATACATATAGACAAAAAAAAAATTCCATTTTTTTTTTATTATTTAAATTGGTAGAACAACTCTTTAAGAATGTGTCATGAAAGTTTCACGAAGAAATTCGAACTATTTTGGAACTTATACCAGGATGACGGCACCCACCTTCCTTGTGCAGTAGATATATTTCATTACTTTGAATGCGTTTTTCTCGAAACCATGTTTTCCTCAGCTGCGGATTGTGTATCTCAAAAAGTAATGCTTCGATCATCATGCTGCTTTTACAGAAATGTTTGTAATGAAATTGCCGACTGAACCTACTTTATGTAAAAATTTGTACGGTTAAGTATTTTTTGTTAAGAAAAAACAACAACAAAATATGAAAAAAAATATTTTTGACTTTGAAAGAGTGCCACAACCAGAGTTTTTCAGATATTTTATGTAAGTTAGGTTCAGACAGTTTCTACGTTATTTCTTAACAAAATAAACTTGGTTTCATAAAAATCGGATCTACACAGCGACCTGTGGACGATCCGCAGCTGGCCTACTTTTTTTTAATATAGCCTGACAAAAAAATTCCCACGGCCGCCATTTTGAAAGATTCAAAAAAAAAAAAAATTGGTTAAAATTATATAAGAACAATGTAATCAACATGCCAAGTTATGAAATCCCAGCACTTTTCCTTATTGGTAAAAAAAAATCACGAAAAACATGACAAAATTGCAGTTCTATATGTATCTCCCCCCTTAAGATCAGTAAAGAAATCAAAACGGTAATTAGTTTGACCTATCAGGAAAATTATAATCTAAATGGGGGGTTCATATTCTTTCAACTTTACATTTGGTTGGTTTACACCATTCGTTATATATTTATATTAAAGACAATGTATTTACTCACGACCAATCCCTCGAAGTCCGCAGGCCTGTTGACTGTAGTGCTAGGATGATGTGATAGGCGTTGATAAATTTAATTTAACATATAGGTTTTGATGTGTGTACCAAAAGCCACCGAATGAGAAAAGGAAAGAATATGAGTATAGGGTCAAATCAAATCATGAAAGGAATTTACTCAAAATTACTCAAAATTATATCGAAAAATTGTTAAAGATAAGCGGGTCGCTGCATGTGCGGTGTTCTCTGGCCGATAATTGTCAAATTGGATAAATACTCCTAAACGCCACGTTCGCGCTGATTGCTGAAGTCGGGACAGGGTCGAAATGTGCAGAGACAGCTTCTGCCGCGCTGTGTACAGCTGGTTTGCCTCCTTGCTTGTTGAAATGAGCTTATGTGCACATGGGTTTCGTCGATGTGAGGTTATGTTGCGCACGAGTCGATGTGAGGTTATGTTGCGCACGAGCCGATGTTAGGATATGCTGCGCAAGAGGCTATGGGAGGTTATGTTGCGCACGCCTATGGGACTCCCTTGTAAGCGCTCCAGATCAAACGCTGCCCCAATCACGCACAATTTGCCAATCAAAGCGCGAGCGCGAGTTGGCTCCTTGCACGTTTAGGGGCTGATCCAGAGGTAACTTAAAATCTCTGTCCACAAAGAAAGATGCTTTAGGGCGTAGCCTGACTCTTCCTGTTGCAATCCCTCAGCTGGCTGAGTCCCGCGGTTGCAGGGGACAATTTCAGCAGCGCTGTTTGGGACGCCACGTGAAATCCGCGCCTTGCCGAGATTTGGGGTCGTAAACTGCAATAACACAGCCTGCCGAGACCTCGGCGCTGCCGGGTTGTTTGCTGGAATCTATGTAGTTCACACAAACACGAGTGCAGGTTATTGTAACTTTCCAGAACTTGCGCGTATTGCGAACCGTCTAACACACAAGCAGAAGAATCGATTGTCTTTACTGCAGGACTTAAGCGGTATGTGTTGCACACGCGTTGACTTTTGAACTTTTGCCGTAAACTGTGCGTCTAGTGGCTTGGTTAAACGAATTGTCAAAGAACGCTTTGGTTTAGCGGAAATATTCCCTTGTCAGTTTACAAGGTTGCCAGATCGACTTTTGACATATGTAATTGTCAGCGTAGCCAGATCATGGGTCAAGGGAACTATCGCTGTTAGGGTTAAAAGCACTCTCCGTTCTGTTATGGGCAAGTCTTTTGTTAATGACTGTTAAGTTTGAATTTTGGGACAACGAAATTCATACCCTCACAGTTCTCAACAGTCATTGCTATTTTATGAATTTAAATCGATGTAAATTCGAATTTTCAAATGATCCGAAGCAGTTTATAACTTTGTTAATGCCAAGCGTAAGTCTTCGGCATTACCTTCATCGGTACGTTTAAACTCAAAAGAGGCATCGTCGGATTCTGAAATTGCGGATTTAATTGCCGAATTTTTCCAAACTACTTATAGATCGGCTGCTTGGTCAAATTCTATCTTCCCTAACGCCTATTTTTACCCTTGTAATTACCGAAAGTTCTCTCTTAAAGGATTTAGCAACAACAACGCCAACGTATTCTCCCGGTCCAGATGGACTCCCTGGGTATGTGCTTTAGTTTTGTGTTTCAACCATTTGCAAACCGATTCTTAAACTTTTTCATTTGTCTATTTCATCATCAGTTTTTCCAACTATCTGGAAGGACTCTTCTTTTATTCCACTTCACAAAAAGGATGCAACGGCGAATGTCCAGAATTAAAGAGGTTGTAACAAACTGATTTTTATAGTTTGCTCGCAACGAAGTTCGTGCGGCTAGCTCAGTAGATTGTGCGATCGTCCCACCAAATTTTTATTGACGTGACAGCCCGGTTAACAATAACAACACTTCAGAATTCGGGTAAGGAGGCGTTTATTTACGGATCTGGTTTATAATGCTTATGTATGTCTCGTGCTGGTGCTGTTCCTGCGGCGCCGCTCGGTGATTCTTCGCTGCCGGTGGTCCTGGCCGCTCCGGGTACTTTCGCTGTAACTCGTAGACGAGGGCGTGCAGTTGGACCGTTGGGCTTAGGGAAACGTCACCGTTCTCAGACTAGGGTGAACAGGCACCACGCTTGCAAGACCTTCGTCCTGCCAGACGTAGCTTCCTGTCCCTTTCTCTGTCCCGGCCGGTCCCGCTAGCGCTCACTTAGTTTCCAGAGTACGTCAGCAATCCCTGTAGCTCACGTTCAGAGAAAGACGAATGTTCCACCCTGGTCTTCCCTTCTGCCTGTTGCGATCGTACCTGAAGCTTGGCTCTTGGCGCGGTCGACGTCCTGAGCGATACCTACGGCGTTGTCCCACGCTGCTCCCTTGAAGTCCGCTGTTCGTGCTCTTCACTCTGCTGTTGGTGATGCCCGTGCCAAGTCTGCCTATAACCTGCGCAACTGGTCGGTATAACGGCCGACGCAGCTGGACTAATCGGTATTACAGCCAATGTAGCCGTACCAGTCGGTATTACAGCCAACTTGGTCGCACGCAGTAGACTTATCGGTATTACAGCCAATGTAGCCGGACTAGCCGGTATTACAGCCGGTGCAGCTAGCCTGACGCTGCTAAACTGACCGGTGTTACAGCCAACGTAGCCGGACTAATCGGTATTACAGCCCATCTAGTCTCGATGGTCGGTATTACAGCCAACCTTGATGTCCTGCAGACTTAGCCGTGTGTTGCCTTTAAGGACCTCAGCTACCAGTGTCTCAATTCGGAGATTTGCTTGGTCCCGAACGTCTCGACGTAGCGATCTTGCTCCTGGCTGGTTTCACGGTTGTATATCCTTGACTTTGATATCTCTTTTACTAGACGTTGTTCACTCGCGGTTTGATGCTCGATGACTGGTCCTGATTCCATCGCTGGGCCCGCTGATATAGGCCTCCGGGTCCCGTTAATCCTCGGCCTCTCCTTTTCGTCTCTCCACTCCAGGGTCCAAAGTCCGGGGCTTTACCGTTCGACCTTTCGCCCTCTGCGCACGGCACCAAAGTGCAGCGCAGTACCGTTCCTTCCTTGCTCATGGCACGCCTGCGCTGTCGCTCTGACTAGTGCCGTCTCGCACTGACGCCTCTCTCCGCTCCGTTTCTCCAAATCTCTCCAAACTCTCTATGGGCTTATACTCTGTATCCTCTCTCCTCGTACTCTCCAAACTCTCTTCGTACTTCTCTCCACTCTCTCTTTAACTGATTTCTCCAAACTCTCCTTTCCTGCGTTGCCGTTACTACGCGAATTATTTCCGTAAGTAGGTCTCCATGCGGTTATTCCTGGGTTTATTTGTGCGGAGTTATTTAACTCCTCATATTCCTATCTTTCTTCGGATAAAGAAAGTAAGCTCGATCCTTCTCTCCGGCTGTTACCTTGTGTATCCTTGTAGCCTTTGAGTCCTCTCGCTCTTCTCATCGCTCTGGTTTCCTCCTTAGCAGTACGAATTTCCGTTGTTCCTCTCCGGCTTTTATCCTGTGTATCCTTGTAGCCTTCGAGTCCTCTCGATCCTCCTGTCGACGCCTGCAGCTCCTTGTTGAGTTAGACTGCGCCGATCCATCTGACTCCATATTCTCCCGCGATGCTTCGCTCGTCGATGCAACTTTCTTGAATCCCGATGATGCCGTTGAAATTTTAAATATCCCGCTCCAACCTGTTTCGCGGCCTCCTGTGGTTCGTCTTGGTCACACTAATCTTTTGCGATCGATAACATGGCTTGTACATCGATATAGCCTTTTCAGCTCAAGCCATTTTGCCCTTATGCCCTTCGCTGCCCTTGAGGTGGTGAGTTGCCGGTTGCTCTGGTTGGTTGTTGTTTTGTCCGTGGGTTTGTTTTGCCGCTGTGAGTTGGTTTTCGCGGTAGACCTGTATTCATTCCCTGCTTTTCTTTCAGCTTTTGGGCAAGATTTTTTTTCTATTTGTGGGGGGGGGGGGGGGGGCGATTTATTTGCTTTGATTCTGGCAGGCTACAGTATAGCTATTGAGCTTTACTGTCTTCCCCCTTTCATCGGATGACGAGTGAATCCTTGGATCGTGGCATTTGGCACAGAGTTGTGGTTTAAAATATGT
Organism: Drosophila pseudotakahashii; assembly: GCA_035046095.1. Lineage (NCBI taxonomy): Eukaryota > Metazoa > Arthropoda > Insecta > Diptera > Drosophilidae > Drosophila > Drosophila pseudotakahashii. Next base: position 4,262 of record JAWNOE010000154.1, on the reverse strand, counting down.
CTTGCACGCTTCTACAACTGTGTTCAAATGTAGCGGCTTGGCTTGGACCGTTGACTCCGGCTTCTGCCTGACGAAGAAATGGCCGACTTTGCCTCATGCATCCCTGGACCCAGTTGTTTCCGGTGGTCAGCTAGAAACGGCTTCTGCATCTGCATCCAGCTGGCTACTCCTTCCGTTGACTCCGGCTGCTGCCTGACGATTAAACAGCTACTTGTAATCCTGTTCCTTTGTTCGTTGTTAACTCAGGTGTGTGCTTAAACGATCAGCGTCTTAGTGTGTGGCGTGCTCCGTTGACTCTGGCTGCTGCCTGACGATTAAACGGATATACTGTCTCATGCGGTCTTGGGCAATGGTGGTTGTTTACTCGCTTGACGATTAAACGATTTTTTTCCTGTCCGCCCATCTCATCTTTCCGTTGCCTCAGGCTTTGCCCTGACAATTTAACGGTTGGCCATTGCTGCATGTATTTCCGGACCGTGGTTCCTCGCTCTGTTCCATCAGCTGTGCTTCGTTGTTTTCGCTTGCTTCGTCCGCAGTTCCTTGCTGTTTTAGATCGCTGATGTGCATGGTGCGTTCCTCTTGCCTCTTTGATGTCGAATTTTGCAGATCACGGGGGATACAAAATCGACCACCTGATATGGACCATCATATCTCGGCTCTAGTTTGGCCGCGAAACCTTCTGCCGCTTTAGACAAATGGTGCTCCTTGGCCCAGACGATATCGCCGATCCGTGGATTCCACTGTCTCCCTCTGAGGTTGTAGTGCCTGGCTTGATCCTGCGCTGCCTTTTCTAAATTTCTTTGGACAACTTCAAAGATTTCTTTTAGTTTTCCGGCGTTCCCCTCTGGTGACTCTGTTTGCCTTCCAGTGCCCAGTGTTTCTCTGTCGTACAACGCGTTTGTCTTCCTGTCTTCCCCGTGTCAGAAAAGGAGCCGAGTATCCTGAGGACTTGGATACGCTTGAGTTCATCCCAGTTCCTTTGGTTTTGTCCGGCAAACTCTGCAATCATGGTTTTTACGGTTCGGTTCGCGCGCTCTTTGGGATTTTCTTGAGTAGTGTATGGTGCCGTGAATTGCTGTTTTATTCCCATGTCGTGAAGAAACTTCTTAAATGTCCGACTGGAAAAATGCACACCGTTGTCCGTAATCACCACTTTTGGAACTCCGAACCTTGCGATTATACGTTCCCTAAAGGCCTTTTGTAGGGTTTCTGCTGTTGCGATTCGTAATGGCACCAATTCTCTTCATTTTGAGAAACGATCGATTAGTACCAGCAACATTTGGTTTCCGTGCTTCAATCTTGGCAGAGGGCCCACAAAGTCCGCGCTTACCGTCGGCCATGGTTACTCAGGGACTTGTGTCAGCATCTTACCCGCCGCCTGTCGCTGGTTCGGCTTGTATTTTAGGCACTCTTCACATTTCCAAACGTAAGCTCTCGCGTCCCTTTGCATTCCTGGCCAGTAGTAGCTTCCTACATGGCCGGCCGCTGGGAGTGGTGATTTTCTTGTAGGACCGTTTCCCTTAGCTCTGTAGGAACGCACAGCTTTCAGGCCACCACATCTTCGTTGCCGGCTCTGTGTGGAATCTGCCTATACAGCGTTTCGCCTTCGAACACATAGTCTCGGAATTTTTTGGGCTGCGTTTTTATGTTCTCGCGCATGTCCCTAATCCAACTACATTCCGAATTTGGCACCAACTCTTTCGCTCTCCGGAGATTTTCCGGTACCTTCTGCCTGGACAGCGCGTCGGCTACCACGTTCAATTGGCCCTTTCTTTAAGCAACCTCAAAGTAGAATTGTTGCAACTCAAGGGCCCACCTAGCGATTCTTCCGGATGGGCTTTCTATGCTGTTCAGCCATTTCAGTGCCATGTGCTCCGTTACCACCTTGAAGTGGTAGCCTTCCAGGTAGGGCTTTAGTTTTCTAATTGCCCAGACAATGGCCAAGCACTCTTTCTCTGTGGTCGAATAGTTTTCTCGGCTCCGTTCAAAGTCCGACTGGAGTATGAGATAACTTTCTCGCCGTCATCCGTATTCTGAGTCAGAATCGCTCCTATGCCGTAGTCGCTGGTGTCTGTTTGCAGGATGAATGTTCTTCCAAAATCTGGACACGGTAACACATTTCTTGGCTTGTATTGTATTTTGTATTGTATTTTATTAGGCAATGGACTGCTTGTAAAACATTTATAATATACATTTTGTATTAAAGAACTAGTTCGCCAAACCACATAAGGGAATTTTTTAACGATATGCCCTTGCTCACATCGAGTGGTAGGCACTTTGAATTACACATTTGATGACAATAACGATAGTACTATTTTATAATTAGACACTGAAGAGACTCCATACAACAAGACGTGACTGAGATCATTGCATTTATCACAAAAAATACTGAAAGGGTCATTAAGGGCAAAATTTGACCTGCACAATGGCAAAGACAGGGGGCGATACCGGCGAATTGTCCTGTATGCTACATTCCAGTTTAGGGAACTAAGGAGAAAGGAGGAGTCGACATAACCATCTATTAATTTATGTATAAACATAACACCGTGACAAATCTTACGGTTGATCAGGGTGGGCAAGTCTAGTAAACGCAATCTGGCATTTTAAGATGGCAACCGACGGCCAGCGTCCCAGTTAAAACCTCTTAGAGCAAATAGCAAAAACTGCTTTTGAACGGACTCCAACATATTTTGGCAAGTTACCGTCTGCGGTGACCATATACAAGAACAATACTCTAACGATGGCCGAACAAGAGATACATATAGAAGCTTGGTTGTATAAGGGTCATCAAACTCCTTAGTCCAGCGCTTCATAAAGGCTAAAAGGCTCCTAGCTTGATTACAAATTAGTAATATGTGATCATTAAAACAAAGTTTTTGCTTAAATAAAACTCCCAGGTCTTGTACAGTAAAAATACGTTGAAGGACATTATTGTCAATAGAGTATGAATACATAGACGGGTTACGATGATAAAATGTCATAAAATTACATTTAGAATAGTTAAGATATAAATTATTGAGTTTGCACCAAGTCTGTAAGTAGTCAAGATCTAATTGAAGACGATAACAAGAATCCGGTAATGACATGGACAAACACAGTTTAACGTCGTCAGCAAACATTAAAACAGTTGCGGACTTAATAACTTGAGGTAAGTCGTTAATCAACAAGCCAAATAAGAAGGGTCCCAAATTACTTCCTTGAGGTACACCAGAGGTAACATTTTTAGTTTTGGAAGTTATATCATTACATTTCACCCTCTGAGAGCGGTCAGTGAGATATGAGTGTAGTCACTTTAACAACTTTGGAGGGAATGCCATAAGGGTAAGTTTATGAATAAGAAGGCCATGGTTTACCGAGTCAAAAGCTTTGGAAAAATCCGTAAAAATAACATCAGTTTGATGCTTATGAAGAAAGCCACGGTTTACCAATGAGGTAAATTCAAGCAAATTAGTGGTAGTAGATCGGCACCTGGTGAAGCCATGTTGACATGGCGAAATTAGCGACCGACATTGATGCTGCAATTGACAAGCAACTTGGGACCATATCAGGTCCTGCTGAAAAAGAGAGTTTTTATGAGATTAAGCCCTGGAGAACATCAGCTTCAAGAATAACCGGAATAAAAATTGAGTCCAGATGAGGTAAAGGATGAGGATAGTTAAAATCATTGCCACTATCAGCTTTAGTATAAGTTGATTGAAAAAAATCAGCAAATAAGTTAGATATACCGTTTTCATCGGAAGCGACCACAGAATTAAAAAACATGGAGGGAGGAAAGCATTGAGATTTCCGTTTGGCATTAGCAAATGAATAAAATAGTTTTGGATTACTTTCAAAGTCACTTTTACAGCGTGCAAGGAAGTTATTATAACATTCAGAATTTTGTTTTAAGTAGTCAGATTTGACAACAGAATATTTGGCAAAGTCCGTCTGCTAGCCAGTTTGTTTAAATCGTTTGAAGAGTCTGGATTTTTTGTTCCTTAGGTAGGAAAGCTGACGGGTAAACCACGGAGAGCTGTATGGAGTTTTTCCACTAGAAAGGGGTACACATTTATCAAACAAGTTGTAAAGGACACCATGAAAATGAGCTACACCGTCCGCAAAAGGAACATCTGTTAGGTATAACCAATCCATTATAGATAAGGAGTGCCAAAGCTGCGAATAATTCGTTCTCCTAAAGCAAAAACTCCTAAAGCTCATTGTGATTGAGAATCCAATTTATTTGCAGCAAAGACAGTTCAAAAAGGCTGTAACGAACCGTTTTT